>BQNB010079633.1:0-20000 GCA_026074375.1 Tanacetum coccineum | reverse complement strand
CTCTGTTTGAGCCTTTGTATGTTTGGTTAGTGTATTGAAATATATATATGTATTAAATATATTAAAGAAAGATTTATAAATAATAATAATAATTAATTATAATTTTTTTTTTTAAAGAAGAAAGGGTATTTTAATTTTTTTAGAAATTAATTTAAAAAGGAAGAAAAAAAAAAAGATATAACATAATAAATTTAAGGCATCTATATTGAATATTTTAGTGCATCTATATTAAAATATTATGAGTAAATATGAATATCCAGGTTATGTGTGTTTGTACGCCAAATGCAGTGGCTCCGTACTCCCTTAAATGTGACCTATATGTAGCTAAAAAACAAACAAATGCCCTACTTCTAAAAAACATATGATGTAAACACATAAAACTTCGCGTTCATATTAAGGCATTTGTTTGTTAGATTTAGTGCATATGTTTGGTTAATTTAAGGCAAAATTTAAAACTCTAGGTTCATATTAAGGCACTTGTTTGTCAGATTTAGTGCATTTGTATGGTGAATCTCAGATGTTTTTCATTCCGTCCATCATGCTACATATCTGCTATGTATATTTTAGTTCTTCCAAATCTCTTACTATTATTTTTTATTGTATTTTATGTGTAGGTCTTTGCTGATATACTTGCTGATGCATTTAGGAACTCCAAGTCAGGACATTTGGCAAGGATTTATTATTGTAAGTATCGCATTTAGTTTCTAAACTTATAATGTTCCTTTATTTTATCCTTAGTTTTACGTATCAGTATTAATAAGTATATTGTATTAAGGAATCTGTTTGTTTGTTAAGGAAATATGTTTTAAGAGTGTATTAGGGCATCAATTTAAGAATGTATTAGGGCATCAGTTTATCTGCAATTTTAGCTCGACTGTTTACTTTTCTTTTTGCTAGACGAACTTGTGCTTGTATGTTTGGTAATTGAAGTATACTTACACTGCTTATCCTAATTAAATTCCAAAAGTGTAATAACGGTCCCGAATTTAGGCTTGCTTATTCAAACTTTTTTTTAAATCGCAAGTGAAATATGTATCTTTAATAAGAAAATCCAAACACTCCTTTATGAGTGAAAAAGTTTCTAATGCGAAGTTGCTTTTTCCAAAGTGGATACTTAAAAATCCCTGAATCGTCTGATAATGCGTGGCTAACGTCAATATTTTGAAGTCTACTTAAATGTATGCTTAGTTGTATGTTAAGTTAGGGAATCTGTTTGTTTAAGTTAGGGCATCTGATTTGGTAAAAATAAGTTATCTGGAATATGTGGTTTTTAAAATTAGGGCATACTTGTTAGGGCATATATTTGTTATATATTAGAGCATATTTGATAGGGCATATATGTTTTTAATGGAAAAGGACATATGTTTTAAGAATTTATTAGATCATTAGTGTATGATTAAAAATTAGGGCATTTGTGTTAAGGCATATTTCACAATTTTTCAAACTTCAAAATAACCATATATGTTACTAGTTATAATGGTGAAAGTTTGGACCAAATTTAATAAGACAGTTAAACGAGTCAGATCGTACAGGTGTATGTAGTTTTTAGTTATATTTTTGATACAATGAGAGGCATACATTAGAACATCATTTTTTCACCAAACAAGTTTGTTTAAGTGTTGGGACCCTTTTAAATCAGAATCCTGGTTATATTACTTCACCTCTATAACAGAGAAAAAACAAACTAATTTTGAGATCTTAACTTTCTGTAAAACTAACTTCTTTACCTGTATATATAGTGCTTTAATTAGTAAAGGTGACAAGATGGGGAGGGTTTGGGTAAGGGATCTACATACTGGTATCGGTTTGCCATGGTTAGGTAAGTATATCTGACTTTGGCTTGTATGTTGTGAAAGAGTTTGATGACTGTTAACCGTATTGTGGTTAGTGTGAACTCACATGTTGGGGCACTCATATTTTGTTCGAGAACTGTTATAAAATTGTCATGAACCTCATTGATATGAGTTTAGGAGAATACGTGTTCTTCTCATGTCGGAAAAATCTTGTGGAACGTGTAGAAGTGGTTGTTATAGAAAGAATAGTGTCGTGATATATTATTTGTGCTTTGTGTTAGAAAGGAGTGGTTTTGGGGTAAATTTACCTATACTTGGGGTAGTTAATACATGTGTAGATGTTTGGAGGTGGTGGTGTAGGTTGGAAGGGACCTTTATTGTGTAAGTGTGGTGTTTGGTGGAACGGGTTTCTGGTTTGAGTGTAGTGTATTTATTGAGTGTTTGGTTTGTGTGTACGTGTACTGTGATTATAGTGTTTGATGTTTTATTGGCTTGCAAGTTTCAACTAGTGTGGTAATTGTACGATCTTAATAGTGTTGTTGTTATAAACCGTGAGAGCTGTTTGTATTTATAGTAATATCAGAGTGTTGTCAGTTCCGTAAGTGACGAGGTGGTTTGTGATGTTCTAGTAATAGTGGAGTGGTAAGTATGCCTTGGATGTGGGTTGTTGCTAGTGTAAGGTTATACGGTAACTGAGTGGTTGGTGTTTACAGTGGTTTCTCGGCTTAATAAGTTCAAATCTAGTGTTGTTAGGTATTGGAAATTAGCTGGGTCTAAGAGTTTATATTGTGTTTTATTATTAAGGAAATTGTTATACAACTATCAGATTTAGTGGGATTTGTGGTTAAGAACACGGTTATCATGGTATTAAAAATAGTTAGTGGTTATAGCATGGTGTGTGTGGTTATTGATGTATTGTGTATTTTAAACACGTGTTAAGTGAACGTGTACAGATGACCACGTGATCTTTTGTGGCTGTGGGCAAGTGCTATTATATTGGGGTGTTTTGGTGCAGTGGTGAGTCAGACGGTGGCAAGGGTTGTAAACTCTATCTGTGTATGGCTGTAAGGAATGTAATTTAGGCAGTACATAATGTGAACGTAGATAGGTAATGTGAAGTGTTCTCTATAACTTGTCAAAGTTTAGGTGTGCAGTGGGTTGTTACTTAGTGTAGCTTGTGTCTAAGTGTAGGTGATAAGGTAAATAAAGTAAAGATAGTAGTAGAGTTATGTAGTATCAATTTTCGCCCTCGTGTAAACGTGTTTTAGTGGGTTTTTTATCGGTGTCGTAGTTACGTTAAAGATAGTATTTACGGGTAAAGTAGTTAGTGGATGTGAAGTTAGTATATTTTGTGACTTGCATGTCCAACAAAAGTGAAAGCAGTGGTTTAGGGGCTTAGGGTATGTGGTTATATGAATTTAGTTTGAAACGGACGAGTTCAATTGAATAGAGGTTTTTGATTTTGTGGGTTTAACATGAGACGTTAATACATCGTAGAGGACGTGTTAAGTAAGTTTCGTGGTTTGCGGTGTGGTATAGTTGATCAGTTGAAGTCAAGTGTTGAATATATTGTGGCACGTGCAGTTGTTGGGTTTACGTACCTTAGTAGTAGTTATGTGGTATGTGGTTATGTAAGTGCATGTGGTATGAAGACAGTAAGTTAAGTGTTTATGTGAGTGTAGCGTGGTTGATATCTAAGAATGTGAACGTGATGAGGTATTGTGGTTTGATTGGGTGTGGTGCAATCTGTTCCGATTCGACGGGTGTATGAGATTTGTGGAAGTTAATACTTGTGGTATAGCTGTTGGGGGTTATTAGTAGTTTAAAAATTTAGAGAAGAGCAGGAGTTAAGGGGGTAACGCCATTGTTATAGTGTTTGGTTATGTTGTGAAAGTGGAGTGGGGATGTGTGCTAAGACCGTGGGGTGGAGGTTCTGTGGTGTGTTGTCTGTTGTCTTTTCTATAGTGCTATCAATGTTATACACTGGGCAGTCTCCTTTGTCTTTTGGGATGTGTTCCCCAGGTGGTTAGCTGAGTGGAAGGGTGTCGGAATATAGACAGGGGTAAGGGTTTGTTAAATTTGAGGTGGTGTAGTGTCTCTTGAGGGAGTGGGTTGTGGGAGGGGTGTGTGGATATCGGGTTGTGTGGATTTGGGGTAGTTTAAGTGAGGGCGGTGTTTTGAGGTTCAGGAGTTGTGGAAGTTGGTTGTAGGGTGTATCATAATGGGGGTTGGTAGATTGGCTGGTGTTCGGGTTGGGGTAAAATAGGGGGAAAGGGGGTTAAAGTGGTAGGTTGTTGGAGTATGGTAGCATAGTAAAGGGATTGGGGGGTTAGTGGTGGGTCGGATGAGTAACGGTGATGTAGTATGTTTGGGGGTATATTTACCGATATGCTGACTATCGTTGTCTAGCCGGGGACCGGGGAAAATTGTAAAGGAAGTTCGGATGTAGGAGAGGGCTATAGGGGGAAGGGGTTTTGTTGTACTTTAAGTGTTAAGTGAGAAACACGTGTCTTGGGGATTCGTAGTGGGTGGTGGTCGAAAATCTTTGAGTGTAAGGTGGGCTGAAAGAATCTCGGTGAGTCAGTGGTTAGGGTTAAGGTAGTACTAGGGTTCACAGTCAATTGGGAGTGGGTTAGGATGATGGTATTATTATGGTGGGGTAGTTTTGCAGAGTCTAGGTCTGATGTAGTGACGTTGTGAGGATCAGAGACAATGGTGAAGGATAATCGTGTTATAGCATGAAGAGGCAATAGTTATGACGTTGAAGAAGCATGTACATGCTGTGTGTGGCTTCCGGTCCTGGTGTGGTTGCACAGTTATCATGGTGCACGCAAGACGTGGAGGAGGTAACGATCGGTTATGGTTGATTGAATGGGTGGAGAAATGGTGTTAGTGCATACAGGTGGCATAGTAGGTTGTAGATAGTGGAGTACCTTAGATACAATGTAGGAAGAACGAAGTGGTTGTAGGAAAAATGGATTTGTTAAATTTTTAATCTAGTTGTTGTAATGATTATAAAAGGTAAGGGATCAAAACCAGACTCGGTTTGCATGGTTAGGTATATCTGACTTTGACTTTGACTGTTGGGCAAGCAGTGGTTGTAGAAAATATAATTTATCTAGTAGTTAATAATGATATAACCAAACATATTTTGAGATCTTAACATGGGCATATGTTTGTTGATTTAATACATTTGTTTAAATATTACTTGCATTCGGCGTTTAAGTCAATGCTATGAGAATGTTAAGACATATGCTGTGTAGTTTAAGGCATTCACATGTTTAGTTTAAGGCATCTGTGTGAATACATTCAGGCTTCTAGGCTTCTGTTTGTTTAGTTTAAGGCATCTGCTTGTTTAGTTTAAGGCACCTGAATTTTTATTTTAAGGCATCTATGATAAATTTAAGGCCTTTATGATAAATTTAAGGCATATGTTTGTTTATTTTAAGGCATCTATTTGTTTAGTTTAAGGCATATGTTTGTTTAGTTTAAGGCATCTGTGTGAATATCTTAAGGCATATGTGATAAATTTAAGGCATCTGTTTATTTATTTTAAGGAATCTGTTTGTTTATTTTAAGGCATATGTTTGTTTAGTTTAAGGCATCTGTTTGTTTAGTTTAAGGCATATGTTTGTAATTAATTTTAAATTTGTATACCATTTGGTGGTGGTGGACCTATTTATTAGTGCATCCGTTTGAGATACTTTAGTGCATCCATTTATTATGATCTCGAGAGTAGTAATTATGATTATGGATATAAATGCAAAATACTTGATCGTTTTTATAACTTCAAGCGCCATCTTATGCTCATTGTGCATTTCATATCACTGAAAATGAGTGAAAGTGTAAATATTGCATCTGAGTCGACTCATACCAGTTACTTATGCTCATTTTATGATTATTTATAATCTAAAGATTGGATTGATTAAATGTGTTTGTACGTTACAATTTCAGGGTATGGTAAAAAGGATTTGACTTGCATCATATGTCAGCAGTTATTATACCTTTCTGTTGTTGGATGTAGTTGCAGATCTTCTGCTTTTGTTTGTCTCGAGGTAAGAAATTTTATGTGCTTACGTTTAAGGAAATTGCATATGTTTAAGAAAATGGACGGCCAAATGTAGATCCTTTAGTACAATAATGATCATTTAAGCACAAACTAATATCCCAAGACTTCCAAATCAAAACCACAAACTATATTGAAATACTTTTAGACAATGATTGAGTTATTTTTATCGGATATATTAATTTTAACACACTCATTTGATAAGATAATGATGATGATTAATACAAAAAACAACAGTGAAAAGTAGAGAAACAAATCACATAAAGTTAAGTCAGTATGTTATTTAAAAATCAGAGAAAAAAATGGCCACTTTATATTAGGATGGAAGAATTGTTACCCATTTGTAAGTCGACATTTGCATAAACATATTCATTGACCCAAAAAAGGGTTATATTTATGTGTTTGAAAATGCAAGATTAGTTTGCGCTTACTTTACATTTTTTAACAGAACCTTCACCTCTGCATACTACTGCTATCGTTGAAAGATGCACCCTTAAGTTGGTCGATGAGTATAAGTACATGTTATGCCAAGCCACTGAGCCTTTATCAACCATCCTCGAGTATATAACGTAAGTAAATATATTTATCCTTCCAAACATAACAGTTCTCCCATTTCATTGGAAAGCTACCTATAGTTTTAGCTGCATGATAAAATTGTCACAATTGATTAATCAGAAAACCAGTTTTTTTTCATGCATACATTTACTGCTTATTTGTCTTTATAACGCAAAAAACCAGTTAGGTATGTCAAAATCATAAAAGCTTTTTGAACGGACTTATTTAATTGCATCCGATTTGAGGTACTTTAGTGCATTCGTTTGATAAAAATTTAGTGCATCCGCTTTGAGGTACTTTAGTGCAGAAAACCAGATTGTTTATATAATATAACAATAAACTAATCAGCTTAAATGTAGCTGTTAGTTGTCTTGCATGTGGACTGAATAGTTGCTGTAAGTTTTGAAGTTACAAAATAGTAATATACATCCTTTGAAGTTTTTCGTTGTGTATGTTTAGCGGATGTGGTAGTCTTGTAACCATTTTTGAACTTATTTTAGTTAATCCAGTACTAAGCATACCAATTTATCCAGTTTTGACTTTTGAACCTTTACCGGCCATTGTTTAATTTTCTTACTGGCAATTTCTGCTCTACAGGATGAGAATGATGGGATTTGGGAATGGACGTGGTTCAATCGGTTATCTACCATCTTCCACTTGCAGCGCTTACTGAGAAATAAAATTATTTGTATGCACGGTGGTATAGGAAGATCAATAATTTGTAATCCTTATGCCTGTATTTTAGATTCAATATGAAACACATTTGAACCATAAATATATTTTAGTGCATCTGTTTGTATTTTTAGTGCATCCGTTTGAAGTACTTTAGTGCATTGGTTTGTATCATAGTAGGGCATCAGTTTAATGTTTTTGGATTAAGTTGAGTTTTGTATCCTAATCATATATGAAATCAAATTACTTTTGTTTTACTTCTTTTCTATAAGAGTTATACTTTAATCATTGTTGCAAGTTGTTTCTTTGTTGAATCTCACGATATGTTTGGTTTGTTTGCCTTAAGGGCTTTTGTTTGTTAAGGGGCATCTGTTTGTTTAATTTAAGGGCATTTGTTTGTATGATTTAGGGCATTCCCATTCGACCTTATTATGTCAATCTTGTAGACAAAAGAATTGGTATCAAAATACATCTCAACTCCAACATAAAGATTGAAAAAAATAAAACGGGTAGGTTTCGAGTAATTGCAAAGTATAAAAGAAAGTGAAGAGAAAAGATCATCTGATTTGATATAATATTATGAGGAAATTTATTGAATAACAAGTATGGTACATCCAGAAAGTCAAATTTCTATTTCAGGCTCAACCGAAGTAAGAACCACATCCGCACCAGCTTGACGCAACACATTCACCATTATAACAGCTTCCATTTATTCTGTACCAAGGCCAGCTGGGATCAAAACCAACACAAAACAACAATTAAAGCTTGTTTGAATTCATGTAGATTAAGTACCAAGCCTCAATCAGTCAATCCTATAAACTACTATATGTACCTAGATTGCATGTATATACTAAGTACATACTAAGTCATGAAACAAATTGGTAAACCCACTCGAATACACAAAAACACACTCGGATATTCCTGCCAATTGAGATGGGTGATCATCTGTGTAATGAGAGGGTAGAGGCTTTATGTTTTTGAAATTATTTAGTGATATCGCTACTTCTTGCACTCGCCACTTATCATTACTATCATCCTGCATATAACGAAGAAGAAAACCGTAAAGATAGTAGTATTTTGGCATGTGTTATACGTGATATATGTTGCAACTATAGAGTGTGGTAAAGCACCTGATAAATAACATATTTCAAGACATGATCAATCTTCATTTCTGCCTCAAGATTAAACATTTGAAGCTTCCACTGTCGAGTAAAGAAAAATTAATATCAGATACTTTTTTTATAAGAACCGTGTTGATGAATAAGTGACAACAAAACAAGATATAAAGTCAGATAATGTAAGATTATGTTGATGAATAATGGTATGTTTTGCACTATTATGTATGTGAAGGCCATAATGTATAGTAGAAACTAAAAAGAGTATGAAGTATGAGCTGCATCTGAACCTTCAAATTTGTACTCATTGCTTGAATCCTATATTTTAAGTAATGAAAAGAAATGAGAACTGTCTTCAAGTATGTGGCCATAGTCCCAATTACATGAAAACTATTTTGAATTAAGATTGAAAAAGACAAAACTAAGCGCTCAAACCAAAACATAAATTAGTGCATCGCAATACCCGACTAACACTAGCACAACTAAAGGGTACATACGAAAAAAACTGTTAATTTGCTTATCAAAAGTTGTAAGGTCTAGTTTGCTACTTCACTCATGATAATTAGGGCATCATAGTGTAACTAAAATCTTTTCCCAAAAATAAGGCATCACAGTGCAAAATTAGGGCATCGCATTTATAAAAATCCCATTCAGACATTTTATCAAACACTTGGTGTGCACTTTTTTGCAAACATGATTTCTATGTATTTATTTCTCAATTTCGTTTCAAATAACAATTCTATACAATGAATCATGTTAATAAACTCTTAAAATTAATACATCTAAACACAAAGATGACGATGATCGAAGCAAATCTCATAAAACAATAACCAAAATCAATATGAACATAAATTCATACATATAAAACATTAATAATCAGATCTATAAGAATTATAATTGATTTTAAGTAGCAAAAATAATAAAACAATAATCGAAATCAGTTACATACCTTACTTTGATATTCGATTTAGAATTAATGAGAGATAATTCATGAATCTGATAACATGACGTGTTATCAGATAATAAGAATTGATTTCGTGATAGAGATGATTTGTAAGATTGAAATGATAGAAAGAAGAAAAAGATTCCAAATGATAGATGTTGGTTCACGATCTGTTACAACTGCAAGATAAAATGAGAGAAATAAGATCGGTGTGTGAAATGATAGAAAGTAGAAAAAGAAAATGTGAGAGAAAATTAGGAATTATATATGAAAGGTGCGAATTTATTAAACCCTCCCTTAAAGAATGGAGAAAGTTACAATCAGGTCCCTGTAGTTTGGTGCAAAATAAGGGAGGGGAGGAAGGCTTGATCCAACGGTTGTGAAGTGGTTTTCTAGGTTTTCCACCGAGATCAAGTTTTCTCATGATCCCATCTCTCTCTCTCTTAATCTCTCAAGTCTCTCTCGAATCTCAGCTCTACGTCTCTCCTCTATATATATATATATATATATATATATATATATATATATATATATATATATATATATATAGTTAGGATCAAATGAGAAGTTTTCTTAAAATAAGAAGGATAAGAAGTAACTATAACCGCATATCCGAGATGCACCGACTTAAATTAGATGAATCTCTATAATCTTAGATGCATTATAACACATCATAATGTGTTTTCTAGCTTTTAATTAGATGCATATACTAATTAGATTTCATTTCATGATTACTCTCGTTTTTTTGTCCATTTTTTTTGCAGTGCCGAAATCATGAAAATCAATTTGCACCATCTACACATCAAATTAACTTTCGAAACTCAAAATCGTGCATCTAAATGAATAGGAATGCATCTAATGCAATTCGTTGCATCTCAAATGTGTAGTTTAGTCACTTCTCAACCACATCTTATTTTAATTTACCTTCTCAACAAGATCCTTACATATATATATATATATATATATATATTTATATATAAATATATATATAGTATATATGATATATTATATATATATAAATATATATATAATGTATACTATTAAACACGTATCAGTCCACATCCGGGTATTGTGTGTTTCTTAGCGTCAATCTTTTATCATGGTCTGCGAAACGTCAAGTTACCTTGTCTCGTTCTAGTGAGGAATCTGAATATCGAGGTGTTGCTAATGTTGTTGTTGAGACTGCTTGGATTCGTAATTTGCGCTATGTGAGCTTCATACTCCTTTATTTACTGCTAACCTAAGTCTATGTGACAAAGTTTAGTGTTGTATTATATGTCTTCAAATCCGGTTCAACATCAACGCACGAAACACATTGAGATCGACATTCATTTTGTTCGTGACTTTGTTGCTTCGGGACAAGTTCGTGTTCTTCACGTCCCTTCAAGATTCTAGTATGCAGATATTTTTATAAAGGGCCTACCCACAGCTTTATTTATTGAGTTTCGCTCCAGCCTGAACGTCTGAAGATCTTCCGCTCACACTGAGAGGGAGTATTAGCATTATATAAATCAAGTCAACGGTCAAGACATTTATTATTAGTCAAGACATTTATTAGTCAAGAAATTTATTAGTCATTAATTTGTATTGTGTCTAAGCCCATGCCATTGATTCTAGAAACCTCTCTTTATCCTATATATAAGATAATTATTATCAATTGTAAATGATTGTCTGATGTTTGGGTGAAGTATAAGAGTTAGAATGAATTACCAAAACCTACACATTTTAAACCCAATAACCAAAATCGACACTATTTTCTCTCATTACGAAAATCTACTCATCAAGCAAAAGTTAATTTGCTCCCTTGCTCGCTCATCAACACGTGTACGCAAATCAAACCCCAAAACAACAATGTACGAGCAAATACACTGCTCTCTTGCTCGCTCTACCCAAAGCCCATGTACTAACAATAACAATAAATAAGCCTGTACGAGCAAATGCTTTGCTCTCCCAAATAAATTTGCTCATACTCTTTTTTTTAGTCAATGTTAAATGGTCTAAATAGATTAAAGAAAAAAAAAACAGCTCCTCTTTTAGTCATTGTTTACTAGCCACACTAATTTTTTCCAATGAAATAGAGTGAGCAACGTCAAGCAAATGGACATGGCGAGGAAACTCATTTGCTAGCCATGCCACATGTCAACTTCTTACCTATCTTACAACCTAAAGTAGGTGATCAAATGTACATGCCGAGCAAACTCACTTGCTTGCCATGCCACGTGTCATTCTAATAGCCTTTCATTTTAATTAGATAGGGCGAGCAAATGGACATGACGAGCAAACTATACTCGTGCTGACACATGTCAACTTATAATTCAATCTTAAAAATAAGAAATTGCACGTGTAAAAAACTAAATTTGAGCGAGCAAATTAAGGCGGCGAGCAAACCATATATGCTCGTATATTAGGTTTTGGTAACACATTTTTCAATGGTCGTTTTTGGTAACACATTTCTCAATGTGTCTACTCTTGAAATTTCCTCTCAGGGAGTTATGGTTTATAGCGACATCCTAGATAGTTGTATTGTAGTATGTATGAGATGGATTGGGTCATGTTCAATGTCATGTTTTCTATTTGTTGTACTCTGTAATTGTTTTTTTTATTGTTAATATATGTTCATTTTTTCATAAAAAAATATTAACTAGCGGGTCGAATATGAACAACACCAACAAAATAACTAAAAGTTGGTCTAATTTGAGTCACTTTTGAGTTGAAACAAAAGACACATGTTTTTTAAGAGGATATCGATTCATACATGTCAAATAAACATGAAGAATCTGTGTTGTGTTGGTACTTGACGCAAAACCGAAATGGTACAACTGAAACCAAACTGACATTACTCGTTCGGTTTTCGGTTTTATTTTATTTTTATTTTTATTTTTTTGATTACCCGGGTGTCCAACTTTTTGGTTTGGTTTGGCTCAATTCGGTTTTGTTCGGGACAAAACCCAAAAAAACACACATAAACCGTCTAAACTGGTTTGGTTTGTTTGATTTCGGTTTGGCTCGGTTCACTTTGATTCGGTTCTCAGTTCATGTCTTTTTCCAAATCGGTTTTCGGTTCGATTTTGATCGGTCGGTTTTGGCCCGTGCTCAGCCCTTTGTGTGTCCTTGTAATTTTGTAAAAGTAAGTTAAAGAAAGTGGGCTATTTCAAATGTATGAAACTAGTCTTAGTAGTTGAGGTGGTTTTATAGTTGGGCTCTTACAAGGGTGTTCTTAATGTAAATACCAGTTTGAAGGTAGTAAAAACGTAATATTCTAATAGGTTAAATGGCAACAATGTTATTTAAATGTGTTAGAAACGATGTCCAAAGATTAAACTGGAATTTTTTTATAATTACACAGGCTGAATTGTATGTATAGAAAAGTATCAAATACAAGGGTTAATTTGATTTAGTTGTATACTAGAAAAATGGATTGGAATTTTCCTTTTATTAAACCATATCAGATCGTTAGCCCTTACAAAATTTCCTATTAATGTCACCGACCCAAATTAAAATGTTTTCTTTTTCATAATATTCTTGTTATCTATTCGCAGTTTGAATAAATCTCGTGGGACCTCTTCCCCCAGTACAGATTCAGTTATTAAGTCATACACCTCTAATCCACCATTAGCTTATGTATATAGCAGTCCAATATTAAACATACGTGGGGTTGTGACACAAAATGGCATTTAACTACAAAATAGAAATCACCCAAATGGCTCTAATTCAAACAATAAAAACTATGAATTAAGTAAAATTCAACCATTAATTTAAACATTAAACAAAAACCCTTAGCATATAGAACATACCATTAATTTAAACATTGAATCAAAACTTTATTTCCCGGCGGGTTATCACTCTACTTATCATCAGCCGCTGAATGAGCAACAACATCACAATCTTGATCCAAAATTGCTCAAACCCAACATATATGAAGTTTGATGGTTTATTTGATGTGTGTTTTATTGGAAATATAATTGGCTTGTCCTCTTCAATCACTAACCATTACAATATATAATATCTTTTAGATTATTCTAGAAGCAATATTGGTGGGCTAGGCCTAACCAACTTAACAAAGCCCGTAGTCACTAATAAACTAATGTCTAACACTCTCCCGCAGTTGGAGCGGGAGATGATCGAACGCTCAAACTGGAACGAAATTCTTCAAATAAAGCAGACGGCAACTCCTTTGTGAATATATCAGCATCTTGGTAACGGGATGACACATGAAGAACACGAACATGTTAGACATCAGTTTATTAGTGACTACGGGCTTTGTTAAGTTGGTTAGGCCTAGCCCACCAATATTGGTGGGCTGGGCCTAACCAACTTAACAAAGCCCGTAGTCACTAATAAACTAATGTCTAACATGTTTTTGTTTTGTGAATCATCCCAGAAGCTCTAGAATGATCAGACACGTACTATCTTTAAAAAAAATATACAGTAGTAAGTTGCACCTGGGCCGAACTAAACGCGGGAAAATTGGGCCAGCAAATCAGGGCCAGCACAAAGCGACGTCGTTTCCATCCTAAATTGAGTATATTTATAATTATAATGGTAAATTTTATTTTACTTGCAGTGGTAACATTGGAAATTGAAACCTAGTAAAACACAAATACATACACATATTAACTATGATAGTGACATGAAGCGGGTGTGGCAACTTTTGCATTATTCAAAAAAACATAACACAACATTCTATCACCGAATGCTTTTAAGGTCCGTTTCATGCGTACATAATTGATCAGAAGGGATGTAGATTTAACTAGTCTACCGATAAACAAATCTACAATAACTTAAGAAAGATGTGTTATAACTTAGAGTAGAGATTTATTGTATCATTTTTTGTAAGAAAAGATAAATAGATATAGAAAAAAAAGAGGATCAAATGCGTCTAAAATAATCCACATAAACATTTTTTTTACCTTAGGTGGATTTGTTTTTTATAAATTTTTTCTTTTAAAGTAAATTAGTTATGTAATAAAATGTACAATACAAGTTTATTATACATGTTTCAAGACTTAAATAAATAACTACTTAGGGGGTGTTTGTTTCGGCTTATGAAAAATAAGCCCTAATTTTTCAGCTTATTTTGAGACTTGTGGGCTTATATAAGTTTATTATTGTATGATATAATTAACTTATATAAGCCCACTAGTCTTAGAATAAGCCAAAAAAATTGGGGCTTATGAATATAAGCCAAAATCAAATTTGATTTGAGCTTATATTTCATAAACCCCAATTTTCTGGCTTATTTTAAAACTTGTGGGCTTATACAAGTTTATTATGATATAATAAACTTATATAAGCCTTTAAGTCTCAAAATAAGCCTGAAAATTAGGGCTTAAAAATATAAGCCCAAATGGGCTTATGTTTCATAAGCCGAAACAAACACCCCCTTAGATGATGAGCATTTTTCCATCACATGAAAAAACCGTCATACTACTTTAGGTTTAGGTATTGTTTAACTAATTACTTGATATAAGAAAAATGATAAGGTTTTTACTATACTTTACTGCATGCTGTGAATTAATTTGAATTGTTAAAAAGCTTAAGACCGTTTAAGTCTTATGTGATTAAACTTTAAACCATAAAACAATTACTCGTGCATAACAAGGATAGTGAAAAAATTATGTTACAGTACAATCTGTTCGTGTGTTAACTCGACAATTTATATATCAGGGCAATTTCATATTTACCCGATCTAAAAGTGATAATTTCGTATTTCTTCAATACATGTTCTAAAAGCATTGTATATTTGTTGAAAACTTGTCTTTTGGGTAAGTATGAAATTATGACTATTAAATTTGGTAAATATGAAAAAATAATTACATTATATAGATAATGAATACATATATTTTTGTTTTTTAATAATTAAACTCTTTGTCCTAATTTATTTAATCATATTCTCTTTTTAAGTCGTCTCTAACAAATTGTTCACCGATAAATGTAGATGAAGAATTTTGTTAAAGTTTATTAACTTCTACCTAGAATTATAAGTATTCCACATTTAGGGAAAAAAGTGGTCATGATGTAAAAAAGTAGACATTAATAATTATGTTTAAACAGTCTAAGAAGGCATTTGTTTAAGCTTGTTTTGAGGTTATAAACTAATGTACTTTTGATTTATGTTTAAGAGCTTATCGTGAAACTTATTTTCTTATATAAGCTCATTTTGGTATGATAAACTTATTCAAATTTATAACCTTAAAAATAATTTACAAAAAATGTACTTATAAGATATAGACAACCAACCCGCGTATGGTGTTTGGGATTGTTGTTTTTTACTTTGTGATTCTGCTTAATAAGTGCATATATAGAGATGGAACTCTAGTTCTTTCGGAAATGGTCAGATTTTTGGCAAAGTATCAAACTAAAAAATATGTTTTTTCAAATAAAATGTTGTTAATTTTCTTCCAACAAAAATTATAAATATAATTAATTCTTTTAGTGTTTGACAAATCATGTTTATTTAAGCAAATGATAGGTATAATGACAAACTTTTTCTATTTGTTACAATGAGGCATGCAGACCCGTGCATTGCACACGGGTTGTATATAATTGTTGCTTGCCTAATGTTTAGGGAAGTAGGTATAAAATAATTTAAATTGTAAGTTGAGTTAACCTCGAATCTAACATAACCGTTAAGTGTAATGTTAAGCTCGAGATGGACTTGATCAATTCACTTGTAATATTCTAAATTCTTTAAATGAGTCTTCACATTATTATGAATTTACATTATGACCCGTGCGATGCACGGGCTTTGTTTTTCGATAAAAATAAACTTTCGCTTATGTCTAAAACTTAACTTTTTTATTTGTTATTAAAATATAAATCTTACACACATTTTTTCTAAGAATTATCTCAAATGTGGATCAAACTACACAACCACTTTGTATGAAAGCTATATCTCATATAACCGATCCGGTGATAAATTTTGCTCGAATGATATATTTTCTTATAACCAATTCATAGGATGTCACACCCCGACATAGGCAGAAACACGGGTATGCGACGAAGAATGATCTATCATAACACAAGATACAAAATAGATAAATCTAAATTTCATTAATGAAAAGTGTCATGATGATCTTCCACACCAAGTACAGACTTGAGTGAAGTCCCGATCAAGAACACATCAAATAGTCACCAATTATTACAACCGAAAGCCCACGCAGGGGTCCATACTAGTCTCAACCAAACCTCAAAGAACTAAGTTCAAACAAACACCAAATGCAAGACCTCTCAAAACATGATCCATACAGGATACTCTTAAAGTCTGCTAGTCAGCATCACAACCTTACTGATCATTAACTTCACTTGAAAATGATACTCGAAAAGGTCAACAATAATGTTGGTGAGCTTGTAGGTTTGAAGAAACCCAGTTGTTGTGCCAATACTTTCAAACAGTGGACAATTGTGCAATATGACAGTGAATATATGCAAAACACTCAAAACCTAATGACTTAGCATCCCCGCTAATTATGTACCATGACCTAGCATCCTCGCTAGTCATCACACCAGCATATACCAATGCTCTTGGAGTCACAACTCTGAGGTCATCCGCACCTAAGGCCTACCAGCTGGAGCATTTACTTAGGGCAGACCCTTCACAAACATAGCAAATCCATGCAAATCACATACATTGTCGTGCACCTCGATGCACGCAAGTACAATCAAACCACATAATATTCACATATCAGTCATAAGCACATAACATTGTCCAAAAACAAAACCATGTTTGTTCAGAAAATTAGTTCAAAACATATTTGAGTATCATTTTCCCCTAACGGAAAAGATTTAAAGAGTGGGGCTACGAGAACTCACCTCAAGCAGCAAACTCAATATCACGACAACAAATATCAACGACGTCCGAACACGGCCTAGTCCAATTAATGTTCCACTTAGACATTTATTTCTAAAACAGTTTTCAGGTTTGATGCATAGAGGTCAGATGCCCGAAGTACGTTCATATCCTTAAAGTTTTCATGTGTGAATGCCTTGACAACTTAACTATCAAAATAACATAACTTCCAACTCATACCGTAGTATAATATATATATACTTATACTATTTAATAATATAGTAGAGTAATATAAGAAAATTCTTAAAATAAACACTTATAATTATACTCGGGTAAACCCATTCGGTACTCTTAGTTACCATTAATTAATCGTATAGATTATAAAAAATGAAACGTTTATTTATGCTCAACACTTTAGAGAAGTTTCGAGAAAATTATATTTTTCGTCTTTTAGTCGACTTATTAAAATAATAAAATAATAATATTTTATTATTAAATTGAAAATTCATGTTTTGAGTAAAAATTCTAAGTATAGACTTTTTACGAAATTTCGACATGACCCGTTCGTTTATACAACGTTTTCCAAGGTTTTAAACCTTAATTTCAAATAATTTTCCACGAATTTACCATTTTCTAACAAAATGCCAAAAATCCATATTTCGCGATGTTCGCCAAAACGTATTTCCCAAACGACTTCCAATATCAATTCATAAGTATGTTTCGCTTTCCAAAAGTCCGTCAAATCTCTTAAAACGACTAGTTTACGCTTATTGGGCTTTAAGGCCCAATAAGGATACATTAAGATATTCATACATATAATATATACTTTAGGCCCAATACCAAAGCCCATTAGTAAATATAAGCTCAAAACAATAACTAACAAAATAATCCGGACCATAATAAGCCCACAATAAGCCACGGCTTATTGGGCTTATTGGGTCGTGAGCTCTTAAGCTCCCAAATAACTATATTAAGCCTTTAAATAAGCTAATAAGCTACGTAATACATTTGGTTATCACCATAAGCTATCAAAATAGTCCACGAATATAAGACACACATGGTAAATAACCAAAAATACTCCCCTTGTGCTTCTCAAAATTACCGAGAGCTATTAAGCTCAAAATAAGCTCGAAAATGCTTAAAATAAGCCCAACGATCTAATAATCAAAATAAGCTACATAGCAAATAAATGTTATCCAACCATCACGACCACAATATCAAAAATAACAAACCTTATACTCTTTTTATTTTCTATTCGAACCAACGCACCCTTTTATTCCCTTAACAAACACACCGTATAACTAGCTTCTGTGCATCCTTTAACACACAAAAGTACAAGTTAAATCAAAATTTATAAAACTTACAAAGAGGGTTTTAACAAGCGAGAACGAACGCGAACCGACTACCCAAACGTAGTTTAAACAATAACCAGAATATTAGAATCAACCACGACTCCACAAATCTTCATGTTTTTTATCAAATATTGAAAAATAAAGTATGTATGTGTGTGAGTGTTCTAGGTCGGGCGAACTCAAGAGAGAAAAGGGAGAAAGAACTTGATTTTCAAACATGCATTGTGTGTTTTAGGCCAAGACAATAATACTTGTACCCATGCTAGGATAAAAACAAGCCATGTTGTCCCCTTCTCTTGTCTATAACCGGTTAGAGCATCCTAGGGCCACGGGTGTCTTTGTTTTTGTGTCAGAATCACTTAAAACTCAAAAACCGTGATCGTAAAATATTCCCCGAAGTTACTTAGCATTTTTATTCACTTTAAAAATACTTTTCCCATAACTTCGAGTATTTACACAACTTTTTTCCACATTAAACTTCCCAAAAATCATTTTGAACATTATCGGACGTGTCGGGACTCGTTTTCAGCATTTCACGCTATCCACGGGTCAAACCACCCGGAACATAATTAACATAATAATATCCTCTAAAAAGGATTATTATACACTATATAACACAAAATACCTCAATCACATAAATTCACCACCTTCAACACGGTACAGATTCTAAAAAATTGACAAAAATCAAATAGTCAAAGGACTAAATTAGAACATTCAAAACTCACAAAAAGGGCAAGGGTTACATTCTACCCCCCTTAAAAGAATTTCGCCCTCGAAATTCAGCTACTACTAGCACTAAACAAATGTGGATACTTAAGTTTCATCTGGTCCTCACGTTCCCACGTGAATTCAGGTCCACGTTTTGAATTCCACCGAACCTTGACGATGGAAATTCTACTCCGCTTAAGCTTCTTGAACTCTCTCTCTAAGATTTCCACAGGCTCTTCCACAAAATTCAACTTAGCATCTACTTGGATCTCGCCCAAGGGCACTTGCAGTGTTGGATCAGCCAAACACTTCTTAAGGTTCGACACGTAGAACATGTCATGAACACCGTTTAACTCCTTAGGTAGTCTAAGTCTATAGGCTACAAGACCTACCTTCTCAACAATCTCAAAAGGTCCAACAACCCCTTCTTCCCAAAGAGCACCACACCTTTCCAAGGCGATACTTTGAGCAAGACATAGTCACCTACACTGAACTCTAAAGGCTTCCTCCTCTTATCGGCATAACTTTTCTGGTGATCACGCGCAGCCTTAAGTCTATCCTTAATCTGTGAGATCTTCTCAGCGGTTTCTTGCACTAACTCAGGCCCTATCAACTGACCCTCTCCAACCTCTGCCCACATAATCGAGGAATGACACTTTAACCATACAAAGCCTCAAACGGCGCACATCTCACACTAGAATGGTAACTATTGTTATACGAAAACTCCACTAATGGAAGATGAACACCTCAACTTCCCCCAAAGTCTAGGAAGCACGCCCTAAGCATGTCTTCTAAGGTTTGGATTGTACGCTCACTCTGACCGTCGGTCTGAGGGTGGTAAGTTGTACTCATGTCTAAATGGGTTCCTAATGCCTCTTGCATTGAGTGTCAAAACCTTGACGTAAAATGACTATCACGATCAAATATGATCGAGATTGGCACACCATGCCTAGCAACAATCTCATTCAGATAGAGTCTAGCTAACCTATCCATCTTATAGTCCTCAC
>BQNB010079632.1:12904-30182 GCA_026074375.1 Tanacetum coccineum | reverse complement strand
GGGGGTCAAAAAACAAAAAAAAATAAAGATCCTACTTTGAAGTATTTTGTTTGTGCTATACAAGGCTTAAAACCCCCAGCAAAGAATGATAAGAAAAAGACCAATAAGGTACAACCTGCTTAATCAGAATCCCAGGTTTAAAAATTTGTTATTCAAAGGAGAAAATGGGCATTACAACGATGTGGATGTGAAGCCAAACTCCGTATTAAAAGGACAGATGAAAATAAGTGGAGAGTTTACAAGTTCCTTGAGAAACATAATCATAGGTTGGTTCGTGAAGAAGATTACATGTATCTTAAGGTTGTCCGGAAGCTTAGTTTCCCACAACAACAGTTGTTGTATCAGTTATCAATTGCTAATCTAGGTCCAACGCGATCTTGGAAAGTATTAAAATAGATGTATGGGGGTTTTGAGAATGTTGGTGTTACTGATGTTGAATGTAGAAATTACAAACATGATTTAACTGTTTTTATCGGTAACCGTGATGCACAAATGGTTGTTGAAAAGCTGTTGAGTCGGCAATATTTGTGGGACAATTTTTTGTTTGAATACAAAAAGCACAAAGAAAATAAAACCTTGTTAGGAATGTTCTGGGCCGATGAGCAAGCAAAGCAATACTATGATGCGTTTGGCGATGTTGTGTCATTTGATGCAACCTTTCGTTCAAACAGGTTTAGTTTATCATTTTTTTTCCATTATATATCATAATTTTTTTAAACTATTACACATGTTTATATACTTTAGTATTGCATATCATTATACAGTTGAACATTCCAATTTTATATGTTAATGTAGGTACAACATGGTATTGGTTCCTTTAACCGGCATCGATAATAACAACCAGTGCATTCTTTTTGGAGCTGCATTATTAGCTAGTGAAAATACCAAAAAGTATAGGTAGTTGCTGAAACGGTTCAAGAAAATATTTGGTTTCGCACCAAAAGTAGTTGTCACTGACCAAGACCCGACGATGAAGAATGTCATCGAAGAGATCTTTCCCGATTCAAGACATCGCCTTTGTATGTGGCACATAATGAAAAAACTACCTGGAAAGGTATTCTATATTAATAAAGTACAGATTATTTTCCAAGTTTACTTTAAAGAACAAATGTAACACTTTGTTTTTTTAATTTTCCTTTTAAGGTTGGCCCCAATTTATGTAACAACACGAACTTCAAAAAACGTTTGTGTGATATAGTTTGGACGGACAAAATTGACCCTGAGATTTTTGAGTCTGAATGGAGATCTATTATGTAAGATTTCGCATTGAATGATCACAAATGGTTGAACGATATGTATCTTATGCGTTCCAAGTGGATACCTGCATACTTTCGTCATGAACCGATGTCTGGACTCATGAGAACGACATCTCGTTCAGAGAGTGAAAACCATTTTCTTGGTCAGCTTACTAACCCAGACCTGACTTTGGTTGAATTTCTAAGCCACCAAGATACGACCATTGATTCGCAAAGATTCAAATATGACAAGAATACACATGACTCTAATTATACGACCCAGGACTTCAAAACTCATATGGATATTGAAAAAGAAGAAGCCGAGTTGTACACACAGACTTTGTTTTATGATGTTTAGGACGAAATTTGGTGTTCACTGATGCATTGTCATTCATGAATGTAATAGAATCGAACAACTTTTCAACATTTGTTATTCGTGATATAAAAGCGGATTACAAGATACACAATGTGCATGTTGAAGTCAAATAGGAGGTAATATTAACTATCGATCTTTTTTTCAGTTTTTGTTTATATATATATATATATATATGCATTCGGCTGTATTATGTTAAAGCTGTCCTTTTTAATGCTTTCAACATGTCAAGTATGTTCCTTCTGAATGTTCAGTTCAATGTAGTTGCTTAAGGTATGATACTTTTGGTTTACTGTGTCGTCATATTTTTTATGTGTTGCGTATGTCGCGGGTGTATCGCTTCCCCAAACAATACTTGCAAAGGAGATGGTCAAAGAATGCAATGCTCATGAAATCTGTCAATAAGAGTCAAGATGTTGCTAGTTGGTCCAAGTCAGAATCTGTGGATTGAGTTCTTAGGGAAATTTATAGCAATGTTGAACAATCTGTTACTCATTTGGTGGGTGACCTTGAGAAGCTTCACTTATATAAGGACGCGCAAACAAATTTGATGGAAAAAGCTAAAACTGATGTTCCTAACCCTCCTAAGATGAACACGAATGCAGTTTATGCATCAACGCTTGGTGTAACCGAACCAGAAGAAGTCACTATTCTCCCCCTAATGATATTAATGATAAGGGCAACAGAATTCAGACCAGGCTTAAATCAAAGAGTGAAATTGCAATGAACCAATCAGACAGGCCAAAGAGATTGTATAGGAGCTGTCTCAAATACACAAATCATGATTCAAGGAATTGCCCCCTAAAAAAAGGGATTGCAAGACGATGACGTGGCTGATGTGATCCAGGACGAGGGTGGATTATATAACCAGGTATTTTAGTGTTTGGAATTGGTTACTGCAAGTAGTTAAAATGTTGAATTTCACATGTGTTTCTTTTATATTAGAATTCATATATGTGTTACTTCAATAGTGTCATTTTACTGTGTAATTTTAGTTGTTGTGATCAGGTTATATGTGTATATGAATTATGTTGCAGCATGTTTCAGGATCTATCTATTTTAATGATGTCATTTTTAAAATTTAGTTTACTTGTTGAAATCAAGTTATTTTGGATTGAATACATGCTGTCATTTTTTACAAGGAGTGAAATCAGGCATGTTTTTGGATCATTTGATATTACATGCTGCCATTTTGTAACGTGGCTTGCTGCACAAACGCGGTACATGCTGTCATTTTCGTCAAGGGAATTCTGCACATATCAGGTTCTATTTTTGTTTGATTCTGTAAAAACCAATTCCAAAACACCATGATACATAACAGTAGTTTCCTTTTTTACTAAATTCTATCATATGAAGGAGTGTTTGGTAAAGATTATATACTGTCATATAAATGAGTTTTTTTATACATACAGGAGTGAGTGGTATATATTATAGTAGTGCTACACATACAAAAGAGTGTTTGCAATATTATAGGCTCATATAAAAGAATGTTTTAGATAAGTAATATACTGTCATATTAACTATACCTAAAACATCAGATTCCTTTTTTGATTATGTATTTTAAAGTAAGTATTTGGGATTTATTTATTCAAATTGCCTTTTTCAAAAAATACCACCATAATAGCCATTATCCCTTATCAATAGTTATTATCCCTTATGAATAGTTAATATCCAAAATTTTAAACATTTTAAACAATCTATATATACACCAGTTACCACATCTCACAACTCATAGCCAAAGAATCAATATGTTTATAGTTGACTCTCCTTCCATTCAAGGTAAATCGTATGGTTTCTATCTATATTTTTCTTGATACATTCTAAAAATGAATTCTGGTTTACACTAAATGAAACTTGTTTTATTTCTATCTTATTATTAATGATACAGGTGCTTGTCGTTGGACGTGGAGTAAATCAAGGAGCTATATTGCCTTCACTTTAGCCAACAAGCCAATGAGGATGTGTTGATATTGTGGCAAGTATGCATACCATGATGCCAGGAACTGCCCTGAAAGGAAAAAGTTAACCCGTTATGACATGTACCATGTTGTGTTCAAGGATGGTGATGTGTACTACAATGAGTAGTTACTTTATTTTTAAATCATTTTACTTAGTTTGAACTATTTAATATCTACTTGTTATTTTGGACGGTGACCTTCTTATTTTTCACATGACGTGTATCGTTTTGTTGGTTAATAATATCGTATCTTTTTTCTCCAACAGATACTATGTTTTACTAGTTACTTAAATTGTTTCACTTTCAAAATTTAACCATGTATCAATTCTGTTATCATATTTGGTGAATGTTTTGTTGTGTTGTTGCATTTGTTGTTGCGCCCCTCAAACCTAATACACTACTCGACTAGTCTGACTATTTGAGTAGCCTACCGATTCAACTAAAAATATTATTTAAGGATACTGGTAACATTAGTTTTAGTTACTATGTTTTTGCATTTTTCCTATTACCTGCACACGCATTACATCTGTAATGGCTGTTGCTTCAGTTATGATGTTTGGTTGTTCGTCTGCATATGGTTACTTTCGTCAGCAAGATTTCAAGTTTTTAGTTTTGGTTTCAAGTGTGTTTCGTCTGCATATGGGTGATTTTGGTCTGCAAGTTTTCAACCAAGCACGGATTTGGTCTTTTTCAATTCTATTTGGGTTTATGCAAATGTGGGTCTTACGTCTGCAAGATCAGTGATTTAGAAGGCGAGAAAATATCAGATAATGGTGCATTTTGGTAATATCTTTTGAGTTTGTTTTTACGTGGTGGTTTGGCGTCTTCTGCTGGTCCTCTGTCTTATGTGAAGTGGGTTTTTTGTAGTTGGTTTTTGCATCTGCATTTTCATCAGTTAAGGGCGTTTGGGTTCTGTTTTCTCTTTTGGTGTTTTCTTGTTGTAGTTTTTTGTTTGATCTGCTATCTTCAATAGGTTGTTGAGGTAGTGGGCTAATGTTTTTTATTTTTATTCTTTGTATATGTATGGTTTGTTTTGTTTTAAATTATTGGCTTTTCCAAAAAAAAATTGCGGCTCGTTTCCTATTACCTGCATATAGACATAATGCAACACCAGCTCATTATTATTGAATATCTAGGGTAACAAAACTACTTAAATATACAACTTATTAACATACCAAATTAAAATCAATGTAAACATCAATGTATCAGATGTCTTAACATAAAGAAACCCAACATTTAACTAAAAGTTTACTTGGTACATCATATGTCTTAACATAAACAAACCCAACATTTACCTAAAAGTTTACTTGGTACATCAGATGTCTTAACATAAACAACCCAAACATTTAACTAAAAGTTTACTTGGTAAACATACATGAGTATTTACCATAAAACAATCTGAAGAAAAAAAGTATCCTAATATGCAGACTACATGTTGCTTATTTAAATCAAAACAAGAAAACATGATATCACTTCATCATGTGCTTAACACCTGCCTTGATCGTTTTGAACGTATGAACTTCCAAGCGCTTCTTTTGTTGTATCAGTAATGTTCTGAATGCGTGAGTTTGGAGTTCAAACTCTTTCTTCACCTGGTTGCAGTCTGCAAGAAGGATCTTCGCTAACCTCTCTACTCAATCCACAACAGTCCCCACAATATGTTTAGGTAGTTCCAAGAACAATATCGTGTTTGGGAATCCTTATTTAATTGACTGCATCAAATTAGCAGGCACCAGCCAAATGCACAACAAAACTTCAGATACAAATTGTCAATAAAAATGTATTTCGTTTGGGAATGCTTGTTTAAATATGTTTTCAGTCTTAAAAAATTAAGACGCACCACCAAATTTCACATCAAAACTAGACCAAAAAAAAGTAACAACAAATCTATCAGTTAATCAACACGTTATATATATTTCATAATTGGTTTATTCAATAATATTTGGAAACCAAATCCAAAAACAAAAACATCATACCCATGATGTCATTACCGTAACACATGCATAACATAAACAATATCAAACCTAACATTTAACTAAAACTGGTCCATAATAACAACGATAAAAGCAAAATCATCCTAAGCGCGCAGTCTACATGCTGCTTAACCAAACTAAAACAATGTATCATACCTAACATTCACACAACAAAAGTTAAAATCACTTCATCATCTGCTTAACACGTGCAGTGATTTTTGGTAATGCATCATTCTCCAATTGCATGCTTTCTTTTAATGGTAATGATTTGAATTCCTGTGTTTCGCGTTCAAACTCTTTCTTTACCTGGTTGCAGTCCGCAAGCAGTATCTTTGCAACGTACTTACGGAGAAGATCTTTTAATTCTTTAATCCAAGGTTTGCAAGATCGGGATCCTACCCAGGATCGTTTTTTGTCTTTTCAATATCGAGATCGTAAAGTCAGATCAGAATCGTAAGATCCTACTATAATGTCATTGTCTTAATAGTCTTTGTAATATTATACAAATTTACAAATTATTATGTATCAAAAACACAAAATTATATGCATGTCTCATAGAAATGTTGTCATAAATTATGATTATGAAATGTTTAAGAAGATTAACATGTTTTTTTTAATTCTACGAAACACAACCCATAAATTTGTAGTTTTTTAGTTTATGGTATGAGAAAAGTAAGATCGGATCGGATTAGATCTTAAGATCCTATTGTCAAGATAGGGATCCTATAAGATCCTAAGCATGCAAAGATCCTACGTAGGATCTGGATCGTTTTTGCTTTGCGATATCGTAAAATCGTAAGATTCTAAGATCAGGATCGGGATCTTAACAACCATGCTTTAATCTGTTCCTCGCCCTCTCTACTGAATCCACAACAGTCCACATCACCTTTAAAAGTTTCCATGTGCTGCATCACGAAGACCCTGCAATCAACAAAGTTGTTCTTCGTATTGCATCCTATTGTCATCATCATAAAATCAGCTTTCCTCATTATTTCATGTTTTGGATGATTCACATGCAACATATAATCCAAAAACATAGTACCCTATTACAAACCATTAAAATCATTAGCAGAATATGAAATTAATTTATTCTGCTTGGGGTTTAAACAAACGTACCATTACTAGAGGTAATGGTCCATATCTCTCACGAACACTAGTAACATTTGATAATATGTTATCAAATAATTGAACTACACACTTTTCACATTCATGCAGATTAGGATGAAATGCCTCCCTATAAGGATCGGAAAGAACACCTGTAACCATTAACCCGTATTGAGGTATTAAATTATCTATTTTATGTATCAGTATCTAAATATACAAGCTAAGCGATACTTACCAGATCAACGCCTTCTAAGGTCTTATATAAGCTATTATTCAAAACATCCTCCATGTTTTCGTTGAACTTCTTAGACGCCTTCTCATATTCCCAGCCTCTCATATCACTTGTATGTATTCATATTAAACTTGTCATTATAAAATGTTTCACTAAACTATACAAATTTAACCAAATTATAAAATGTTCCGCTAAACTATACTAATTTAACCGTGTGGCAGAAAACTCTATTCACTGTGTTTTTATTTTTTCTTTTCTCTGCCTCGTTTAAAACATGTGTGAACAAGTCTATTGCCCCACTTGCGATATCTACTCCCAGGTACAAGCTTTCTAGGACGCTCCTTGGTCCATCAACATAACTCATCTTGAACACAATATCACTATCAACATACAATTGTTAAACACGCATCAATGCATTATTATATTAAGAATTCATGCAAAACGTAATGATACACGAAAACTTATGTTTCTGTTAACCTCACACTAAACAAACAATTGGCTGCTCTCTTTTCATGCGGTGATATGCCACATATCAACGACACTTCCCTAACAACATAGGGGGAATGTAGTACTTCGGGAATTACTACGTTCCGCCTAGGCCTACCATAAGGAATGTTTCCTAGCAATACATTAAGTGGTTTAGGTTGTGAAAATGCAGGTACCATTGCCTTGCTATCTAGCATTGCGTTGCTATCTGTTCCAAACCTTGACATCTTACTTTCATTTTTACGCACCCCAACTGTTTGGTCAGGCGTAAAAAACCCATCTTCATCTTTTGTTTCTTGTGACACATAATTTATGAGAGCATCCAGCAAAGATTCGTCTTCTTCCATATTGTTCTCATCCTCTGCACCGCCTACCACTTTCCCTTGAGTAGCAGGTGGTTGTGTCACATTGAGATCAATATCGTCCACCTCATCAAAATTTAACCTTGTTAGAATATGTCCAGCCTGCCTATGCCATTCTTCCCATACTTTATCTTGTAACTCTCTATACCCCGTAGGCGATCCATACACTTGAGTAATTGGATATTGTTTTCCACCATCATCCGGTGTATGGAAACTAAAGTTGGTCGGATCATCTTCTTCCTTTTCATCTGTGCTGTTTCTAGGTTGTTGAGAGTACGTAGGTACTTCAAACAACTGATTCCTCAGTTCCTTTAGTTCTATAAAACCAGAATCCATCGGGTTATTTTCCAAACCTTCATCCAGAACTTCATCAGCCATTTCCACAAGTTCACCCGCCTTCTTTAGCAAGGCCGATACATACTTTTTCCTACCCTACATAACCCAAAAATTATCTCTTATTAGTATTACAGTTTTCAAATTGTTATCTGTTTGGAATAAGTTCAATAAAATATAGCATCTTTGGTGTGGTCGATATCTATTATATATATAGCATGTTTGGAATAAGTCTGATTTTTTTAACAAGTTAATGTATCATGGTGAAATTCCAAAAAGAATGTTAATGTATCATGTTAGAATGGTCAAAGTATTGAAGCAAATGGGTCAAAATGATTATGCACATAGGTAAGCTAATAACATCAACATAGCATGGTCAAAGCACTCTTGCAAATTGATTGCTTTTAAACAGGGAAACATGTATCTTGTTATTTGGTTATATCAGAACATTACTAAAATATAAACCAGTACCTCTAAGTCTGTTGGCACACCCACACCATAATAATCTTCCTCCACGTCATCTTCTTCCAGAATTTGTTCTTCATCACTTACTACATAATCATATACATTTCAACAGTAACTAAGTTACGTTTTATCAAACAATATATAATTCATAGGATATCTAATTAAAATCATCAACACTTACCCTCAAGTTTAGCTTCTTCACCAACATCTGTATCACCACCATCATCTTTAGGGAACACGTCAGCTTCCAACTTATTCAACATATCTGAAGACCAGACCTTGACAGATGTCCAGAATGTCCATACAAGACCTATGATACAAATTATCGATTAATTATACCTACACAAAAAGGAAAACTGTATTTATTTACAAAATAAGATATACGCTGAATACTAGAACATGTATCATACCAGTAGAATAATTATAGGACCATTATAAAAGCCATCCTTCTTCCATGATCTCTTAGTTTTTATCAGACACTCTATAATATATGTGCACCAGTCCAACTTAAGTATATCATCTTCACTATTTATACATTGTTTAAACTTTAGATTTACAGTATTATTTAAGTTCAACTCCCCAACAGTTGAAAAAATTAACACGAGAAAATTGATCTTAAACATCCACCCGCTACTTCCTTTTTCCACAATCTCATTTGCAACATGAGTATTATAATGCCTCTTTAAAGCCTTTCCAAATTATGCCTTCCATTGACGTGCCAGCCGGTTCCTAAAATCTGTTTTATTACGAGCATTTATATGCACCTCACCCATCGGTACACCTAACAGATTTCTAACTACGTCTAGTGTAATCATTATTGACCTACCATTTACATTCAATGAACATGTGTCTGCATCAAACTTGTCCAACAACCAGTAAGCTAACCGTTTTGGAACGTCATTGATTTTATATTCAAGAAAAGCACCAAATCCTATATCTCTTACGTCTTGTTTTTGTCTTCGCGTCAGATTCGTTATCACCCTAAACAAAATTCCTGGCGGATTTCTTAAATATATCTTATCTAATTTTTTTTAACTTCAGGAACCTTTCCACGTTTAACATGAACACAATCATCATCTGTTGATTTACCTTTACCTTTCAAACCTGCATGAATTTTACAGTTTATATATGTATCGTATCATTTGTCTCATAAATAAAACGCATTATCAACATTAATTTGAAGGTTTTATAACACGTAAATTACAGAGGACATACATTAGATTTAAATTACCTTTTACAGATCATGTTGTATCATCATCCATTTTTTTCCTTCCAAATCCCTTTTCCTTAACCATTCCCGGTCCATGTCTAGCACCAACATTAGTCACAAAGTCATCATCCGTTGAGTCATCCAATTCATCCGCTGCTTTGTTATCTGTATATAATTTTGGAACACGTCACTTAATTGCTACATTTAGTTAATATCAAATACTCTATATAAATTTTTTTTTACCTCTAATATTTCTATTTTCAACAACAGCCCGTTTTTTATTTCCTTTTTTACAAAGTACCGCCTTTTTCCTCTTAACCGCCACACGTTTACCCGTTCCTACAATCCTTAATCAAGAGTTACATACCACACACAACAAGACTTGTATGCTAAAAGTACAATAAATTAGATCAGAATTAAAAAACCATTTACCTTTTTCAGCTTGTTCCTTTTTTTGTTTTTTCAACTATCGCCGCCAATTTCCCTTTACGTACCACGCCTTGACCATCTGATCCATGATTTACTTATCAATTTCAGTCCTTACCCAGTAAATACATAAGACCCACAAAATTTGCATTAGACCATAATAAAAAAAATCATTTACCTTTTTCTCCTTGTTTAGTTTTTCTTTTCTCAGCTAATGCTACCAGTTTATCCTTACGGGCTTTACGTGGAGCTGATACACGAAATACACATGAATTACAATCCTTACTAAGTAAATATTAATAATGAAATATCAAATTGCTTACCTTTGAGATTTTCCGTTTTATCTACTTGTACTCTTGCGCTTTCGTCCAAGGTATCGTTTGTGTCAGCTGCATTATTTGCAGCAATATAGACATCCATATCCTTTTCCAATGTCTCTTGTGCACCATGAACATGTTCATTTGGTTCATCATTAATTAATTCTGCTATCCAGAAAATTTAAACAATTACGATTTGATACAACTATTATCACACACACAAAACTCATACCAAACACTAATTAATTTAACTATTTGCGGCAATATTTTATTTGTAAAACAACAAGTTATTTCACTTATTTGCATCTCAGCAGTTTACTTGTATCACCACATCCAACTTTTATTCACAAACAATTACAACTTAACGCTCTACCAATTAAACTTTGGAACATGTTAGTATTAGTTACATAAAGAATATTTTGACTCATACAACATATGAACTTAGAATAACTACTTAGTGAGCTATCAAATACCATATCAAATAAGCCTAAGCTGTCAAATTTGCAATGCTAAAGATATAGCTACTAATCCCTATTTTATAATCGATTGGTACCAAAAAAACCCTAATTTTAGTAATGTATCAAAAATCCTAATTTTTTTCTTTTTTTAATTAATCCCACTAATTACAAATTCCCTAATTAATCCCACTAATTACAAAAGCCCTACTTTTTTTAATTAATTTCACTAATTACAAAAGCTCTAATTTTAGTAATGTATTAAACAATTGACAAAAGCCTTACTTTTTTAAATTAATCTCACTAATTACATAAGCCCCAATTTTATTGATGTATCAAACAATTAATAAAAGCCCTAATTTTAGTAATATACCTTCTCCTGCTTCATCCCATTCAGGGCTTGTTAAGTCGATAACTTCATCCTGATATCCCATCTTTCTGTTTGACAACCGGCCACTACGTCGCACTATATAAAAAACATCAATAACAACAATGCATGTCACAATACTAGTTTTTTTTTGAACGGCAACTTTATTAGAAACACTAGCAAGAAGCTAGACAATTACAAAGAAATCAAATATGGGTGTTGAATCCAACTATCCCATCTTAACTTAGAACTACCTCTAGCTTTACACCAACAAAAAGATCGTAAAACAATATCATCGAAAATGGATTCTTTACGAGGCTTTTTACTCGCGAAAGAGATTAAATTGGATCCGGACATTCCACAAACTCACACTTAACATATAAAACCGCCTTCCAAAAAAACTTAATTAGAGAAGCAAGATCGAACCGAATTGAACCAAACGAGCCATTCTTGCATACGAAGAAAAAGATTGCACTCCCAAATTCTACCGTAGCGACATAATAATTACGGTGCACATCTCGTAGCAAAGAACATATTGAGAATAATTGAGAATTACTTCCAAAGAATCTCCTCATCACAAGGGACACACTAAATCTATTCAGTAACGACATTCCTTTGGACGAGATTCAGTTACATTTAATAGTTGCAAAACTATCAACACAAATGTGTCACTTACCTGTATACATATTTGAAGAAACAACGATGTTTTCATTCTAGTCAATATTGAAAAGAAAATCACCTCAATTGTTTAATATTATGTGCAATAATCCAAAACAACCCTGGAGATTTATAATAACAAAAATCGGGGCTGAAATTTAAGATTTATACTTCTGTGATCCAAAGATATGACTAATATAACCTTTTTAAAGAAAATACAATATAATGGTATAAAATACTTATATAAATATAAGGGGGTAATAATCAAAAAATCTCAATTGTAGTAATCCGGGAGTATGATTCCCGGGTCGTTTCCCCAACGAGGAATGCAATTGAAAGTCGAGAGTCGTTTTGAGAATCGATGCTTGAATGGAACAGAATAGAAATTGTTTTCTACAACCTAAGAGAAAAATTAAGAGCAAAAACTTAAAAACACTTAAGGGGAAGAACAAATTTGAACTAAAACGCAAAACGGAACCTAAAAACTCTTAAATTATCAAAATTAAGGTCCAAACAAACAATCTTATGGTTTTTATTAGTCCTGTAAATTGACTAAAAAGCGAAGAACAAAGAAAACTAGACCAAAAATCGAAAATAATTAAGCTTAACAAACTAAAACCTGAACAGGTAAACAATCCCACTTAAAAAAAACAAGATTAGCAATTTAAACACCTAGCGAATAGCAAATCTAATTCTTTCCTATCTAAAGTTAAAAATAAAATTTCCTAAAAAAGAATTTAATTTTTTTGACTTTATTAATAATTTTTTATGAAATTAAAAACGATTTTAATCAATTAAAATAATTAAAAAAATACTAAACTATTTATAAAAAACTGGAAAAATCATAAAAGTAGCTTGAACAGTGATGAATCCTAGGAAAAAGTAAGCTTGAGTGAAAACAGCCTATCGAAATAAAGCTGTGAAATAAGGCTATATACAGCTATATAACAAAAAATGGGAAAATGTGTATAAGTATTTAATTTGGTAGAATAAAATCGAAAAAGACCCTAGGGCAAGTGGTAGAGTGTGTGTATTGTGTAAAACGTTTGGTTGTAAGGGTGAGGTCCCGGGTTCGAGCCTTGCTCACCTAGGACTTCCCTTAATCCCAAATATATTTGATTTATAGCCATTTTTTTAAAACAACTTTTTCAATAAACTCAAAAAAAGACACTTTTGCAAGGACACAATATATAAACTAGCCTAAAATAAGCACAACAAATAAGCAATAATCAAGACAAGATGCATATTTTAAACTTAACTATATATAAACAAAAGACAAAAAGGCAAGCTAAAAATAGCAAATAATCAAATGACAAAGCAAGATAAACAAACACATATCTCAAAGACAAACCTTACAAAAGCAAATAGGAACAAAAACTTAGCAAATAAAACAATTATATAACCATAAATTAGCATTTTAAAACTCCCAATACTAAATGATTCAGTTAGGTACTGCTAGTTACACACATAAGTCTCTTGGTTCTATAAAAAGCAAATAAGCACAATGAAATATAGAAATAAGGCAAGAGCAAATACTCAACCACATCAATACGCACTTAATAACAAAAAGTATCAAGAATTTCAAACAGAAAGCACTAAAAACTAAATAAAGACATTTAATAGCCAAAAACAGCAATACAAACAGCTAAAGGGTACTTTAGACTTTAAAAATAAACCACTTAGTAATAACCTAATGGGAATAGGGCTTGCACTAGCCTTATAGACTGTCCTAAAGCTTTCTAAAACCTTCTGACAAATAAATTAAGAATTTGAAAAACAAAAAGCCACTAAAATAGGCTAATTTCAAACAGATGTCACAGTCAAGCCCCAAAAGTGCAAGACTATGGTTATTCTTAAAGAAAATGTGGTAATAGCAGCCAACATAAAACGGCCAATAAGGGTAAAAAAGAAAAAGCAAGTAAACAAAACAATAGAGTACTCCACAAAAGAGCTTATGCTCAAACTTTTAAGCTCAGAAGAAAGTTTAAGTACTGGAACAATTTGAAAATGAAAAAGGGCTTTAAAAGATATAGACACTTACCTAGACTAAGACAGATTTTGATTAACAAGACCACAAGTAAATCAAAAAGAGCAAACACCACGCAGTAAATACTCTAAAAAACCACTAAAACAACAACTCAAACCTGGTTATGAATAACTAAATCAAATCAGCACATTAAAAAAAAATCATGAGCAAATGAGCACTTTAAAAATAATTTTGAGCCATAGTTTCAAAGACAACATGAGAAAAACCTTCAAACAAGTTTTAATACTTCAAACTTTTGAAAAACTAATTAAGAACAGCTAAAGACAGCTGGTTAAAGTTAGCCAAAAGACCCAAATGGTTTTTAAACTTATTTTGACCCATTTTCAGTACTATCCCAAACACCCCTTTAATTTTGAAAAAGTCTTTTTTAGGCTGATTAACAAAGTTTTAAGCAATGGTTTTTAAAAACAGATAAAAAGTAATGACTAATTAGCAATAAGCACTAATAAAAACACACAGATAAGCACTATAATAAGCAAATAAAAATATAAGCATAAACAAAGCAAATATAGATAGTCCTAAAAAAAGCTCAAATAAGGACAAACAAGGAACAATCAAAGATGACTAAGCATCAATAACATGAATAAGTAGTAAAAAGCATAAATAAGCAAGAAATAAGCACTTGAACAGTAAAAATGCAAGAAAATGAAAAATGAAAAACTTACAAAAGTCCAAGCTTTTGTATATGATTCAAGTACTCAAATCAGCTTATAACCAACCTATAACTTATCCACATAAGCACTAAACCCATGGCCATCCAATATTTACCATACTCCAAGATTCTTCAAGTATTTTTAAGTGATTTTTAATGAAACAGCTCTTTAAACAACAAGAAACTAGAGAGTTTCCATTGCTTAAGGTTAAACAGCTTATGAGGGTTTTAAATGAAAGCTTTTAGTGACTTAAATAAGACTTGAGAACAAAAAGAGCTTAGAACAGATTTTTAAGAAACAAACTTAGATTTCATTAAACTTCAAAACATTACAAGTTAAACTAAATAAGCTGAAAATAAAAATGCTAGGTTAAAAACTAAGTAAAAAAACTACTCGCCACCCAATAGCTTACAAAGAGACCTATTTATACTAAGCTTAAGAATATTCTAGGTCCTGTGCTTTTTTGCTGAGAGGGCTCAAGTTGTGCTTCTTGTGTGAGAGAGTTCACAAATGTCATCATAGTCGTCCAAATTGAGTGTTCCCCAAGCTGTATGATCAAAGCCATTGATTTCTTGTCTTTATTCCTTGACGAAAGGGGTGATTGGAGATTTCCAAGGTGGCAATTGGTGGGATAAGGTGTGGGGTGTGTAGACAAAGTGGAGAAGAAAGGGGAATAGTGTTGGGGTTTTAGCGGGTAGTGAGGACAGACACACGTTTGGTGTGGGAGATGATGAACAGTTGTTCCCGGGTTATTTTAAACTTTGGATAATGTCAGGAAAGGTCCCAGAAAGTTATACATTGTATTGCAAGTATAGTCCTTTGGTGATACAACTTTAGTCCTTGGAGTTATATTTATGTTTGCACTGTTAGTCCTTAAAGGGACTAACGGGGTGTTATAGAGGGAATGGGGAAAACGGGGTGTTAAGTGTGTTGGGCTTGGTGTTTGGGCCGGTGTTATAAAGAGAAAGGTGATGGGCTTTTTGGAGGCTTAAGGGTTATAAGATATAAGTGGGCTTTCCCGGGCCCACTAGGTGGGTACGGGTGGGCCCACTTTTGGTAATTTATTTTTTCGGGTTTGGTTTTCGTTGCTCTTTCCAATGCCTCATCCCGGGGTTGACTTTGACTTGATTTGACTTTTACTTTTTGTTGACTTATGGCTTTGACTTGACTTTTCTTTCACGCTCTTTCTGTTCTCGTGCTCGGTTTTGTCGATTTGGCTTCTATTTTTGTCCTTTTCTTGGATATCCATTACTTGCACAATACAAATGCAAAACATACGAATACAATGTATTTTTAGTACGTTTTTAGTCATTTAAGTCCGGTTTTAGCGGTTAAAGGTATGTGTAATTAAGCACATACCAAAATCCCCCATACTAAGATAATGCGTGTCCTCACGTAATGCTATAAGTAAGCACTTAGAAAACTAAGAATCTCAATCCCCCTCGACTAATTACCTCAAAAAGTAGCTAAGTGTTCATCGAGGGGAATTAAAGAATCAAGAGTTTCGAAAAGCCCCATTTTTACCATTTTTAAATGATATACACTTATTCCTACTAATATTTTGTATTTTTTTTTAACAATTAACTAATTTGACTTTTGTTATTTTCATAACCTTTAGGGATCATAGAACAAGATGCATTTCGATCCGAGAGTGCCCCCAAAAAGGATAAATTCATCGTCCCTGACTTTTCACTCATCCAAACCAAGCTTAAAACAAAATCACAGTTAAATATCAGTTAAGATGATAACACTACTCATATTTGCAACTTGTAAACTTTTCACTCCCGTCAATTGTTATATCTTAGGTGAATGTGCTAATTTGAATTTCAACCATGGATCGACGTTTTGCAAAATTCTATGTTTCATGTTCCACCCGAGAATAATGAGTTTGAACTTGGACAACAGGAGGTTGGACGTCTTTGGTGTTTCCGTTATTAGTAGGAGGCACCGTGTCCTTTGTCACCTCGGTTTCACGTTCCACTACTTTAGGAGGAGAAGAAGAAGTAGTAGGAATCGTGGGTCCTTGATAAGCAACACCGCTTCGGGTGGTAATACCCTTCAAGTCTACCTTTGGGTTAGTAATGGTATTACTAGGGAGTGTACCCAAACCTGAAGTATAAGCGGTATTGGAATTTACAAACTTGGAAAGCATGTCTGTTAAATTGGTCATTTGATTTTGCAAGTTTTGGTTTTAGTCTTGCATGTTTCTCATAACCGCATCATTAGCCTTGACGTAGCTTTCAAAATCGGTCTTCGTCACACCTTGTGTTTGAGGAGCCGGAGCTTGGTAAGGTAGAGCTTGGTGAACCAGGGGTTGATTAATCGGTGGTCGATAAATTTGGCTTTGGTTGTAATTAGTCCTCCGGTTTTGGTTGTAATGGTTTTGGTTATTTCCTTGGCTTTGAACGGGTGGAAAACCGGGAGGTCAAATTTGATTAGCAATCGGGGCTCGGTAACCGGTATTTCCTTGATTGAAATTAGCAGCGGCTGCTTGAGAGACGTACTCTTGAATATTGTCACGACAATTTCGGTAAGAATGAGCACCACCGCAAGTAACACAACTTTCCTCGACCGCTTTTACGGGAGCGGGAGCTTGGGGTTGGTTTTACTTATCGAGAAGCAAAGC
>BQNB010079632.1:0-11759 GCA_026074375.1 Tanacetum coccineum | reverse complement strand
TTGAATTTCAATAAGCAAAATATGGTATACCCTAAACTCTAAATTTATACCTTACTAAAAAAAAGTGTATAGCTTCACATGGGACGCGATTTACATGCTAAAATCCAAACAAAAAAAGTTTACAAATACAATTAGGGTTTGTTTTTTTTTATAATTTATAACTTACAAGACTTTAAAAAAAAAGTGTATCGCGGGGTAGTCACGCGATATACAAATAAGAAGTGGTGAGAAGTGACTAAAATCACATATTTGAGATGCAACGACTTGCATTAGATGCATTTCTATTCATTTAGATGCACCATTTTGAGTTTCGAACGTTAACTTGATGTGTAGATGGTGCAAATTGATTTGGATGATTTCGGCACATGCAGAGGAACAAAAAAATAAAATGCATCTAATATACGTATATGCATCTAATTAAAAGCTAGAAAACACATTATGATGCGTTATAATGCATCTAAGATTATAGAGATGCATCTAATTTAAGTCGGTGCATCTCGGATATGCGGTTATAGTTACTTCTTATCCTTCTTATTTTAAGAAAACTTCTTATTTGATCCTAACTCTATATATATATATATATTATTAATCCAACGAACCACAAATAAGTTACAAATACAATTAGGGTTTGTTTTTTTTTTATAATTTATAACTTAAAAAAAAGTATATCGCGGGGGTGGTCACGCGATATACATTTTATATATATTTTTTTAAATTAATCCAACGAACCACAAATAAGGCGACACGTGTACAAATGTAGATCGCGCGGGGGGGCACACGATTTACATGGGTATTTTGAAGAAAAAAAATTTGTTAGCGTCAAAACTAGACAACACGCATCCCGAATGGTTACTGCGAAAATTTTCGCTTGATACAAAACAGCTAAGTTCTGACAGTGACAAATACTTTTTGCATCTGAAATAGTCAAAGGTGTAAAAAACATCGACTTTTGCCAACTATTTTCTAGCACAGCAACGCTTTATAACTACATTTGGACCCATTTATTGCTGGAAGCTTAGAGAATCATAGATATGTCTCAAATCAGGAAATTGTAAGGAAAAGTGATACAAATTTTTGCCCAATATTGGAACAACATACCTGTGTGAATGTTTGGCATAGAAAAAAACTACGAAAGTTCCAAACTTGCCCGACGTTAAAATAACACAGGCTGTTTGACAAATAACCATGGACGGGCGGTATGTTAACGGATGGCTATAAATCGAACATTGTTAACGTCATCCTCAACACTTATACATACAATGATGTCAATACGTTAGCTAGCTAAAAGTGAACCAAAATAAGTATGTTATAGAGTTAATTAAGGTGGGCATTACTAATCAAATATTCTTTGTTAATACTAAGAGCCTTAGGTATCATAACTTGGCAACACCAAGTTTTTGCTGTCACGTCAGCGCCACATCAGCATAACACCAACACCATGCATCTTAATTTAAGTTGGTGCATCACAAATTGCGGTTTTAGTTACTTCTTTTCCTTCTGATTTTAAGGAATACTTCTTAATTTGATCCTATATATATATATATATATATATATAAGGTACCCCTCCATGTGTATTACCATATTGCTAATCAGAATACAGTAAACATCAACTTCTTTAACCTCTTCAATGGTATGCTAAACCATATAGACATATACATACTAACAGTAAACAACTAAATACATCATCGGTTATTAATACACCCATTCATAACACACGCTCTGAAACCATGCTATAAGAATGTACAACACATCAATTTAAAACATATTATGCAAAAGATCTTTTTGCTAGAACAACAGCAAGACATCATCAATCTTAAAAGTATTATGCTAGTTGAAAAACTATGCTAACCAATTAAACTTGTTCAAGGGGGGAAAACCTTTAGTTGCTTTGGAGAGCGAGGTGTTTGTTTGTGTGAAAGATATAACTTTAAATGCACAAACTTAACCTACTCCTTTACAAGGCATCTATATATATAGTGCTAAGGTAGGGTCATACCCACATAGGTGATAAGTGCGTGTCCAAAGGTTGATTGGACCAGTACATATTGTGCAATTTGTCTCTATTACAATTCTAATCTAGGAATGGGACAAACACACTTTTTATGGTCAGTGTTGACACTGACCTTGTCTTCATACCCTATTCATGATAGTTTGACTTCAGGTGGATAAGTACTTGGAAACTTAATACCATTCAATATCCTGCCTGTTCACTTCATTGCTCTTGTCTTCAGGGTCTTACTAGTTGAGGAGATGGTACGGGGCCCAGTGAGTCTATTGCCACAACTCACTGAACCCATCACCTTCTTTTTTGTCTTAGGGACTTCATTCACTGAGTGACGCCTCACTGAATGGTTAAGTCTTTCTTGTAGACTCAGGTTGAGCACTTGAAGGTAACTTAATGAATGACTGTTCACTTAGTGACCTTAGTATTGTTTAAGGTTATCTAACACTTGGGATAATTTTTATTCAAATCCAAGTAAAAGATCATTAAGTACTGAATTGGCCCAACAATCTCCCCCTATTTGGATATTGTTGGGTCAGTTCCTGAGCCCTTTAGTCTCTCATTAGATATTAAACCATAGTATTCATATAGTTCAAGTAGAAGACCAGTTCAGCTTGAGTCGCTTGAAGAAATCTTAAGCTTTAGTCTTTGGGGTACTTAGAAGATCAGTCAATTACTTTACTTCAGTTTATGTCGTGGATCGATCATAAACTGAAGAAGTCCTTAGCAAGAGCTTCAGTTCAGCTTGGTTGACAATTCCAAGATGAACGATGTTTATCTCCATAACAGAAGATTGAAACAAAATGTTTCACTTCTATAAGGTTTACAAGGCTGGAAAAAGATTACTTTATGTCAAAAGGAATAAAGTAATCTCCTTGGGAATAGATACTTCTAAAGTTGGTATAAAAGTATAACAACTTTCTTTCAAAGATTGTACCTAGTACTATAAAGTATGGCTGCATTAAATGGCAGCTCAGCCACCTATTTAATGCTTGCCATGTGCATTAGGTTAACTTGCAAACCCTAATTCCTTTGCCTATAAAATGAAATGGATATTGAGAGTAAATGACGTCTCTTCCAATTAATGTGAAACCCATTGAAGAGCATTTATCTCTCAAACAAACTGAATAGAAACTGCTAAAGCTGAAGCTTCAGTTCCAGTCGAATAGTTTGTTTTCTTATACTCTTAACTTTGGTTAGAGTTTAAGTTAGAAGGAGATAACACCCTAATTGTCATTCAACCACCTTCCTATTCCACACGCAAAGTGTGTCATAGATTCTTTATTTGTTTCTAATAAGAACCTATATGTTGAAAAGTTACTTTTGTGTGTTTTAAACTTGTTCTTTATATTGTTCATATATATCTGTTTAAAACTCACTTTGTTGCTATGGAATGTGATTAGTTTAACTTGATAAACCTTATATCACATTCAAGGAGACCAACAAGTGGTATCAGAGTAGTGTGATTTATAAAACCTTTTCAAAAAGTTTTTTTCTATAACTACTCATAAGATTTTTAAAATCAAGATCAATTACAAATGGCAGTAGAAGTACCATAGACTCTTTAATATAGGAGTGGCCAGTTAAATGTTGCTCCTATACTAGAGGTGGAAAATTTCACCAATTGTAAGAAGAGATTCATGTGCCATATCATTGGTATTGAACCTCAGTTCAATAACATTCTTCTTAATGGTCCATATGTCCCTATGACAGCTGGTCAAAAGAAACCAGAAGGACAATGGACAGTTGATGCGAAAAAGGCTGCTGACTTAGATCAGCGACTCAAAAGTCTCATCCTGTTTGTTCTTCTTGGTGACCAAATGAACTTTGTCATTAACTGTGAAACAGCTAAATCAACTTGGGATGACCTGATACTGTATTATGAGAGCCCCTTTGATGTGAAAGAAAGTAGGGTCATGGACCTAAAGTTGTGTTACAACTCCTTCAAATTCAAAGAAGGTAAGACACTAACACAAACTTTCACCAAATACAAAGCTTTAATGAATGAGTTAGTAAATGATGGCATCAAACTTTTAAAGCTTGAAATAAATATTGGTTTTATAAATGGGTTACCAAAGAAGTGGTTAAGTTTCTACCAAAGTCTCAGAAACACAAATCATGTGAAAGAATCTAAGCTTGCTTCTCTATTTGGTAAACTCAAATATGAAGAAAACCTAATAGACAACATTTATGAGACTGAAAAGAAGAAATCTCTTGTCTCTTCTACTCCTTTGTCAACTGCCTTCTTCTCTACCTCTATTGTCCAAGACTTTCAAGATAGTCCTAATGATGAAGAGGATACAAGAAGCAGTCAAGAATACATGGATAATCGTGAGGAATAATATCAAGCAAGAGCTCTTTTAGCCAAGTCTAAAAGGTTTTTCAAAAAGGGTACTCAAAGGTTCACCAGTGCAAAAGCAAATGACCAAACCGAATGCCATAAATGTGGCAGGAAGGGTCACTTTGCAAGAGACTATTTTTCAAAAACTTCAATTCCTTCATATCAGTCACCTTTTCAACCAAAACTTCTCAGTTCCTCTCAGCACAAACCAGATTAAGGCCTACAAAAGATTTTGAAGCCAAATACAACAAAATCAAGGCTAAATTGGCTCTCCTCAGTTCAAGTGTTTCAGCTTCTAAAGCCTCAATGGTTAAGAATAAAGGTCTTATCGTTAAAGCTTATGAGTGAGATGAAGAAGAAGTATCATCAGATGACAATGAGATGGTTGAAGTAAAGGTACTCATAGCACTTGCTGAAGATAATAATGTTGTCAGCAAATAAGGTGCCAGAAATGGTGAATGGGTCAAGATCTTAATGAGAAAGGTACACACTCTTCTTAAAATGGAAGATAATGATGATAGAAAGAACTATCTAGACTATTTGTGTATTGATCTAAATTATGTTGAAGAACAACGAAATAATCTTGTATCAAAACATAGATTGTGTCCAAGAACTTAATATATGCAAAGAACAACTTTTAGTATTAAAACAAGCAAAACTTGATTTTCTTACCATGCAGCATATAAACACTGAGATTCTCAAAGAGAATCAAAACTTAGGAAAAGAACCGAAAGAGCTAACAGTATTCACTGAAACATGGCTTAACAGTTTTAAAAAAGTAAATTAGTGTATCCGTGAACAAATTCCCACTCAAAAGAAGAGAATTTTAGGAGTTGATCATCTCACTGAAGATCCCTCCAGTTCTGGGCAAAAAGACCTAGTCTTTGTAAAATCTTCAGCTGATGATACAAAAGTGTCCATACATGATGTTGAAAGACCCTGGTTGTTTGAAGTCGAAGGTTTTATTTTTCCAAATCATGATACCGGTAGGATACTCCCAGTAGAGTTACAAAGAAACACAACTGATCCTCCAGTTGTTGTCATTGACTCTTCAGCATCTGATTATGATTCAGCTGATGAATCTTTAGTTTGCAGCACCCCTCTTCCTCCACTAGAGAAATTGGCTGGTGCAGAACCTGTCTCTAGACCAAAGACTGTCAAATCAATTTTAAAGTCAAATTCCACACTTAAAGCTGAAGCTTTAAAAGGTATCACTATAAATGAACCTCCCTCAACTCCTGCTAAGGCTAAAGCTTCAGCTTCAAAAACCAACTCAGCTCCTGCTAGTAAATTAAAGAATATGAAAACTAAAGATGACTTTCCTTTGGCTAGTGTAATAAAAGAACTAAATGATCTAAAATTACAAATTAGCAAAAACCAGTCATCTTACTCCAAAAATAACAAATCTCAACAGGTTCCTCAAAATGCACTTAAAAACAAATAGAAAACTCAATTCAAAAAGGGTTGTGAACTTTGTGGATTAAACAATCATCTCTCTGAGAATTGTTACAAAGTTCTGTATTATAAAAAGTGTAAGAGAACTGATCACAGAACCTATGATCATGCTGATTACATGTCCACCTTGAGCATATCTTAGCATCTCAAAGGTCATGTTAGATCTTCTTCAAGATCTAGAACTCCTAAACCTTCAAAACACTTCTTCCCTCCATGCATACACTATGGGTTCAGCAATCATCTATCTGATGATTATGTAAACTATCCCATATGTGATATCTGTGAAAGTTATGATCATGAAACATATGGTCATAACAGGATCATTTCTCTCAGAAGAGGAATCAAGCCAAGAAACCCTCCGCATGTCAAAAAAGTTGTGAAACATCTGGTAGCACAGTTCACACCACAATTGATCACAATGACATTGAGTGATTCAGAAGAGGTGAAGATCTTCAAGCTAAGAAAGCTGAAGCTCTAAAATTAAATAAGGCTGAGACATCAAATGCTAACAGATCTAAGACTCTTACTAAAAAGTGGGTTTCTAAGCAAAACTAACCATTCTGAACATATTTGTGTAGTGTGACATTAGGAAGCCCATTTGGTACCTGGATAGTGGATGCTCAAGGCATATGACTGGTGTCAAGAGTTACCTATACAAATATGTGGAACAACCAGGACCTAAGGTGGTGTTTGGAGATGATTCTACATGCACAACTCAAGGTTATGGCTCTATCAAATGTAATGGTATAGTTTTCACAAAAGTAGCATTTGTAAATGGTCTTGAGTACAATTTAATTAGCATCAGTCAACTATGTGATGCTAAGTACATTGTTCAATTTGATAAGAAAAGAGGAACAATCTTTAACTCTAACAAAGAAATTATTATGATTGCTCCTAGAGTAAGAGATGTTTATGTTCTTAACATGACATCTTCTGCACAAGAATCTTGTTTCTTTGCCAAAGCTATTGGAAATCTCAACTGGTTTTGGCACAAATGACTTGCTCATTTAAACTTCAAAACAATCAACCAACTAGCAAAACAAAATCTTGTTATTGGTCTTCCCTTGCTTGTCTACTCAAAAGACAAACCATGTTCAGCATGTGAAAAGGAAAAGCATCATAGGGCCAGTTTTAAATCAAAACAGACATTCTCAATCAAGAAATGTCTCATCTTCTTTATATGGATCTATTTAGACTGTAACTCCTAGGTTCATTAACCATGAAAAGTATACTCTTGTCATTGTTGATGAGTTCTCAAGGTACACTTGGGTATAAGAAAAGTCAAGCACCTAAAACCATTATGTCATTCATCAAAAGAGTTGAAAAACAAAATGACATCAAAGTCAAACAACTGAGAACTGGCAATGGTACTTAATTTAAAAATAACATTCTTGTCAACTTCTGTGATGAAAAGGTATCTCTCAAAAAATTTCCTCTCCATATACACCTGAACAAAATGGTGTTGCTGAAAGGAAAAATAGAACTCTCATTGAAGCTGCAAGAACAATGCTGTTAGGATCTGTTTTTTCAAAACAATACTAGACCGAAGCTGTAGCTACTGCATGCTACACTCAAAACAGATCCACTATTGTTAAAAGACATCTTAAAACTCCCTATGAAGTCTTTCGTGGGAGAATTCCAAACATTGACTTCCTTTATGTCTTTGGTTGTCCTGTTTACATCCATAATCATAAAGATTATCTAGGAAAGTTTGATGAAAAAGCTGATGATGGTTATTTCCTTGGATACTCACTTGTTTCCAAAGCCTTTAGAGTTTTTAACACCAAAAGACAATAAACTGAAGAAACCTATCACATCACATTTGATGAAAGCACCAATGCTATCAAATTCACAAAACCTACAGATGACAACATCAACGTTCCTGAATCTAAAAGATACCCACCTAATGAATATCATCATCCCTACGAACCCTCTCAAAGGTATCAAGTAAACAACAATGCTGCTCCTTTCATAGATCCCTATGAAAAACCTAAACCTGTTGTTTAGATGATTCATCTGGTCAAAATGATCAACATGATCAAACTGATCAAAGTGTTTAAAATGATCAAACTGATCAAAGTGTTCAAAATGATCACTCTGCTAAAAATGATGAAATCTTAAATGATGATCAATCTGAGCACTCAAATCATGTAGATGATAATCATATTAGTGACAACCTTACAATCACTATATATGGTCAGAACCCTAAACCACTACCCTCTACAGTTGATGTTGCTTTAGTTTCAAACATAATTCCAAATAATCCCTCTTTATCTATTCCATCCATGGCCTCTCTAGCTCCCCAAGATAAATGGTCTCAGGACAAACACATTGAGCTGGTTAATATAATAGGCAATCTAGGAGCTGGAATGCTTACTAGGGCTATGGCTAAAGAACTCAGTACTACTTCAGCTCATGAATGTCTATTTGTAGATTTTCTATCTGAAAAAGAACCTGAAAAGGTCTTTGAAACACTAAAGCATCTTGTATGGATTGATGCTATGCAAGAGGAACTAAACCAATTTTCCAGAAACAAAGTATGGACATTGGTTCATGCACCTTATGGTAAAACTATAATTGGCTCAAAATAGGTATTCAAGAACAAAAGAGATGAAACATGAATTGTCATCAAAAATCAAGGCAAGGCTTGTATCTCAAGGCTACAACTAACAAGAAGGCATAGACTATGATGAAACCTTTACTCTAGTTGCAAGACTTGGATCAATTAGGATCTTTCTTGCCTTTGCCACATACATGAACTTCACAGTCTATCAAATAGATGTGAAAAGTGCTTTCCTAAATGGAAAGCTAAAAGAAGAAGTTTATGTCAAACAACCTTCAGGTTTCGAGAATAATGAGTTTCCCAACCATGTTTGCAAATTGGACAAAGCTCTTTATGGACTTAAACAAGCTCTAAGAGCATGGTATGAAACCCTCTCAACCTTCCTCACTGAACACATATTTGTCAGATGAAAGATAGACAATACATTGTTTGTCTACAAAACTCAAACTGATGTGATACTAGTGCAAATCTATGTTGATGACATTATCTTTGGGTCCACCAGCATAAAATTGTGCAAACAGTTTTCTAAACTGATGACTCAAAGATATAAAATAAGCATGATGGGTGTTCTCACCTACTTCCTTGGATTTCAGATTAAACAATCTGGAAGAGGGATCTCAATCAATCAAGAAAAATATGTCAAGGATCTACTAAAGAAGTATGGCATAAATAGTTCATCGGTAAAGACTCCAATAGTACCCCCTAACAAGTTAGGACATGATCTCAATGGAAAATCTGTTAATGAGACTCAGTACAGAGGTATGATTAGATTACTAATGTACCTTACTACAAGCAAACCTGACATTCAATTCTCAACTTGTCTCTGTGCAAGATATCAAGCAAATCCTAAGGAATCCCACCTTATTGCTGTTAAGAGAATCTTCAGGTACCTAAAAGGTACTCTTAGTCTAGGTCTTTGGTATCCAAAATGTTCAGGTTTTGACCTAAAAGGATACTCAGACTCTAACTATGCTGGATGCAACATAGACAGGAAAAGCACTTCAGGTGCTTGTTAGTTGCTAGGACGCAAACTTGTGTGCTAGAGTGCTAAAAAACATCAATTTATAGCTATGTCTTCAGCTGAAGCTAAATATGTAGCTGCTGCTGGATGTTGTGCCAATATTCTTAGGATGAAAATTCAACCTACTGACTACGACATCATCTATGAGAAGGTACCAATATTTTGTGATAACACAAGTGCTATTGCAATCTCAAACAATCAAGTTCTACACTCAAGAACAAAGCATATTGATATCAGATATCACTTTATCAGAGATCATATCATGAAAGGGGACATTGAATTATATTTCATTCCAACTCAATACCAACTTGCTGATATCTTCACCAAGCTTCTGGATGAACCAACTTTCAAAAGATTGATTGTTAAACTAGGTATGTTGAACATTGATGATACAAAACCTGAAACCTCAGAACTAAATGAAGAAAACTGAAGGCTTTAGCATTTTCACCAAAACTAAACATAAATATTAACTATGTCAGTTCAGTTTTTGGTTATTAGCCTTTAGCTTGCTTAAGTGAAGTAACTGAGCAATCAGATGTGTCTTATTCATGGATTTGACTGAGCATGTGTGGTTTTTTCGCCTTCGCTGGAGCATTTGTATTGGTAAACACCACAAATTGAACAAAAATAATTTATATCCTTCAGTTCAGTTTCAACACATTTCACCAAATCTTAATCTTCAGCTCTCTCTCTCTCAAGGGAAGTAACTTGTAACATTTCGTATTTAAGGTCACTATTCACTCTGAGCTTTAATTCTATTTTCATTTTTTTTAGCGAGTTATTAATTTTACGTTTACCCGATTTAGTAAGATTTTCTTGTTTTTAGCTTTGCGTAAGCCGTATTTAGAAATCTATTCCGTCTTCGTATCTTAAGTGATCTAATAATCTCATAATATTTCTCGATGATTATAAATTACACTATTTTCATTTTCCGTTGTGTTTCGCGTTTACGTAAATTCTTGCTAAAACTCGCGTTTCTACCTAAAACCTTACCTTTTCTTAATTAAACTTACAATATACTTTAATTAAACTTTTATAAACTAAAAAAATAATAATAAATAATATTTTTATAAACCCTAGGCCTATGGCCGGTTCTCCATGCCCACACACAAACTCATTTCATTTTTCTATAAACCTCTTAATTCCTCTCATTTTCCTATACATGCAAACCCTTCATTTCTCACCATTTCAAAATTTTTCTCTCTTCCTCTTGGACTCCATTTCTGCCGAACACCCTAGCACCACCACCACCATCCCCACAAAATTTTCATACTCCTTTTATCCATTATAACACCATCCCAAAGTCTCTTGCAAAGTTTGGTAGTTTTTCTTGAAGATTTGAAGAAGTTAGGGCTAGTTTATTGAGGGTTTTGATTGGGGTTTTGTTAGAAGAGTATTATAATCATTAGAGGAAGGTTAGAAGGTTATTAATCTTGTGTTACTTTGGTTCGAATTCAGCCAACACAAGAGAAGGGTATTCTTGTTGATTCACTAGCCTTAATCTCTCTTTTTGTAAGCCTTAATCTTTCTTTATTAGTCTTATTTTTTTTAATTCTTGATTTCTTTAATTTTAATCCATGAAAATGGATGTTTAGGTTCTGAATATACATGTGATTATGTTCTTGAGGGTGTTTTAGATTAGTTATGGCATGGGGTTAGGTCTTAGATGAAGTAAAATGATGTTTAAAAAGGTTTTGAGTTGAAATATTGGGATTGTTTTGAAAACAGTAGCAAAACGTGTGATTTTCTAAAAATATTTGGCCTGGAGACTATGATTAAATTAAATGGCTGGAAAGATACATGTCTTAGCATTGTAGGATAGTTGGATTCTCAACCAACTCCTTAGGATGAGTGAGTTATGGCCAAAACAAGAAAATAGGTCAAATCTGGACATGTGTTTGGAATACGAGTTAAACTCCAAATTTTTGCCATAAAATAATAGATCTTTTTAATTGGGTCACTATTATACATCATAAGGAAACCATATCCTTTGACCTCACATTCATTTCTATCTTGGTTTGGGATTTATGGCCATTTTAGTAAAGGGGAAAATTTTTGCTAACTTTCTGTTTTGGACAACCAGGGGTAAAATAGTATTTTCACATAGTTACGAAGCTTTGTAAATTATTAGACTTACATTTCTGGAAACTAGACAGAAATAGCTTTCCAAACCTAGTTTTTACGTCAAGTTAAATTCAGAAACCTAGTTTTTACGTCTAGTTTAAAATTTAAAAAACGTATAGTTCACCGTGATAAAATAAAAGTTAGAAGCCAAAACTTGGTAGATATTTATTTGATTATAAGACCAGGTCACAAGTCAATTTGGGATTAAAAAGTACTTGGGGAAGTTCTAGTGAAATGCCATGCTTATCTTGGA
>BQNB010079631.1:0-30182 GCA_026074375.1 Tanacetum coccineum | reverse complement strand
TACTTTTGTAACATTTTTTTCCCTTATTTTGTGCCAACAATTTAAAAAAAAAAAAAAAAATTGGGCCGGCCCAGCACTGTAGCAACGAAAAAAAAAAAATTTTGGGCCGGACCAAGCACTGTAGCTTGCTACAGTGCTTAGCGTGAATAGTGTTTTGGCCATCTAAAATGGTGACACGTGACTTCGCCGATAAACAGTAACCACAGGTATAAAATTTTTTTGGGCCGATGAATAGTAACCGCGGATATTTTTTTATCTGAATGCGTCGGTACTTTTGTAACATTTTTTTTCCCCTATTTTGTGCCAACAATTTTAAAAAAAAAAAAAAATTTGGGCCGGCCCAGCACTGTAGCAACGAAAAAAAAAAAATTGGGCCGGACCAAGCACTGTAGCTTGCTACAGTGCTTAGCGTGAATAGTGTTTTGGCCATCTAAAATGGTGACACGTGACTTGTGTAATGATATATATAGTAATATGATTTTGTTTATTATATTAATCAATCTAAACATGTGTCCTAACATTATCATTATTATTTCAAGAGGAGACTAAACTTTGTCCTAACCTAAGTGAATTGTAACCATAGTTATATACTCAAGTAGTAAAATTTTCATGTTTAGCTTAATATCTTGTGTTTTATCCTTCTTCATATCATCTTACACTTTATATATTTTTATATGGATAAAGGGTAATTATCGACTGAAATATAAGTGAAAGAAAAATGGGTGAAATGTTGTCATGGTAAATAAAAAAAAGGTTAATTCAAATAAATGACCAAGTTCATGCTATATTGGCAAAAGGACATTGGTTATATAATTAGAAAGTGTGGCATTTAGCTTCTCTCCTATTTGAGTGATCCATGTCTGCAGATGCAGGTAAAAGAATTCACCGGATGATAACCATCATAATCATTTTAGGTTTTAATAAATGAAAAATAGTCAAAATAATTATTTAAACTTGGTGTCGAGTCAAATATTACAAAGTCACAATGGTTTTTAATTCCTAATGGTCAAAAAATTATTTATCCTTTGTTTCGAGTCAAATATTACAAAGTTGGTTTTTAATTCCTAATATATTTCAAAGGGATCTTGAGGGTGGAAAAACATATACCTGATTGTAATATAGGCAACTGTGCACCTAATCGGAAGTTGCGAAGCCACGGGTGATGTCATCTCAAGTATTGCAAATCCTTTATCTTCAAGTGGTTGCAAACATATAAAAACTATTACAACACCAAAAGCACTCAACTACTTTGATTCTCAGTGATATTGATTAACATCAATAATCTGGATCTCATCTAAACTTAAGCATATTGTTGCATCATATATAATGAAAAAAGGAACATATATTACCTAAAGATGAATACCACATACATGAATACCACATACGTAGGCCACAATTGCGTCAGATACAAAACCAAAAAGTGGATCCATCAGCCCCAGAAAGGAATGGACAATGCACAACCTTCAGTTACCAATCTGTCAATTATAACCACATAAAACAATAGTCTATCAAGAAATCTAAAATACATCCAGACAGAATGGTACCGTGTTTAATAACAACATTAGTTGTAGCCAAAAGCTCTCCATGCCCAGCATCTGAGGCATGCAATAGATAATAATTATGATTATATGAAATAAGTAATCAAATCTATAAACATACGCTTGTAATTGTATACTCAATATTACATGTACTACTAAACTCCGTAGTAGCAGTAAATGTAGAATACTTTTGACATGGGGCTTCACGACCTTAAAGTTTCATGGGGGGAAGGCGACCCAATTTACTGGACATTGCATAAAATATGCACCGTAATATAAATATTAAAAAGATATCGTATGAAAAAGAAAAAAATATTATTATAAGTAAAAACCTTTATGCCTTGTCAAAACCAACTCTGCCAGTTCTAAGTTGTTTTACTTTCTCACATTGCCAACAGATCGTGTAGATGTAAAAACCTTACCTCTTCTGTCTTGTCTACATAAAAAAACAACTGGTCATTCCTTGTCCCTTCTTTCATGATCAATATTAATTTACTTAGAGGCTGTTTGATAAACCGATATGATTTAGCGCTGAATGAATCAATGGTGCTGAATAATTTAAAGATTATGAATGAACTGCAATCTGAACGAAAACAAACGTTTGAAAATTCTTCTGAATCAACACTCTGAATGAATAAAATTACTATTTTATCCTTTATATTCACTTAGTGCTAATTGAAATGTAACCCGTTCATAAGTAAACTATATTAATTTATTTAAAAGAAAAAAAGTTTCATGAAATTATGTAAACACGCATGACGTTCTATCAAATTAGAAGTAATAGTTTTATAGTGTCAAAGCTCAAAAACATAAACTTTTTAATATATAACGGCATCATGCGAACTTGCGAAGTACGGGTTACAAATTTTCCTTTTTTAATAAAGTATAAAAAAGAAAGTAGGCAATGATTAAAAGATAAACATGGATAAATTAGGGAAGAGTTGGACACAGAATGGTTTGGCTGCATTTGGCCCTGCATGATCCAGAACCTTTCAGATTAGTTCAGCGCTATCTATATTCTTATCAAACAACATATACTATGACCGATTCACATGCTCTCTTCTTAATGGGTCAATTCAAAGGGTATCAAACATGGCCTTACTCTCCACATTAAGGTGTCATTTGGTTTGTAAATAGGTTTCGAATCGGAATAGGATTCGGTATAGAATGAAAGAAAATAAGGTAAGAGAAAATAATTATATTTTATTAAATAATATATTTTAAATTTTAAATAATAAACTATTAAAGAAAAAAGTACAACTATTATATTTGTTTATTCATTAGTTTAAATGTATGTGGGTGGAAAAAAGTAACATGGGACTCACAATGGGTATTCATTCCATGAATCCTGGCAAACTTATGTGGAATCAGTTTTTTTAAAAAGGGCCCACATTCATTGCATTTCTAGTGATACCAAACAGTTAGTCACGTATATCAAACCATTCCAAAAGGCCAAAAGTCAGATACCAAACGGCTCCTAAGTCTTTTCATCTCGTTATCAACATGTAGAGGTACCTTTTGTGGAAAAATAATACCTTTAGTTTATATGTATACGTAAGCATGAAAATAACACATAATGAAGCACTATATAAAGAAGCATGCATAGTATACACAACAATCATTAAAAATAAGGATACAAAAGCTAACACATATATTATGATATAGATAAAACTAATCTTTTGATCTTTCCACCATTCGCAGTAAAAGTTTTATTCCTACTAATTCAATAGAACAAAATCAAAACGTGTTAATGTAACTCACTAAAAAGCATATCTTTTGGATTTAACTAATTAAAAAGGAAACATAAAAGAATTACAAATACTAATATGATGCCGACCTTCAAAGTTCTCACCTCATAACTATTACCAGCTCACATAAAACATGCATCACCAAGCATTTGTTCTGCAATATGAAACAAAAGTCAAGTATCATTTTTGGAATATGAAAAACTGCATTTCAGGTTATCTTTCTAAGAAACATTCATAAACTGCATGTCCACAGTCGTCATATGAAACAAAAGTCAAGTATCATCACCTTAGACTCGATTTGAGATATGTGGGATTTAAAATTTCTTTTCTTTAGGCATTTCATCAAACATGTAGTATGCATAGATAAATTCGTGAAAACATAAATCACACAAAATCAAAAATTAAATGAACAAAGTCATCATCATCAATTAAATGAACATCAAAAATTAAAATCATGACTTGACATCACTCAATTGAATTATAGTTTTAGAAATATCAAAAATGAATTATGAATAACTGAAAACAAAAAACATAAATTGGATCAATTAAAAACAACAACTGATGAAGAAATGATTTGTTGATTCATGAAAAAAATTATGGTGGCATGTTTTTGGTTTCTCCCAGGTTTAGTTTTTTTGGGGTGGTTTCTCTAGGGTTTTATCATTTGAAATTGATTTTAAGGATCATTGTCAATCAGTTTTGGTTAATTTATTTATCAAGATCAGCAAGATTGATTTTGGGGTTAGTGATTGATTATGTTTGAGGTTTGAATATGTTGTTTAGGGTTTGAAATAGGGGTTTAGGTGTTTTTTTGGACGGGTTATTAGGTAAAGAATTAGGGCAAAGAGTATAACCAGGTATACGGGGCAGGTTTTGATTGAACGTGTAGAATACTAGTAAACTATAACACCAAATAACAATATAGAAATCTAGAGAGAGAAAGTGGATGGGAGGAAGGTTCTAGTAAGAGAAAGTTTAGATTATGTATAAGAAAATGAACTAACCAACCAACCAACCAACACCATCTTCATGTGTGGAGAAGGTATTTATACAATAGCTTGTAACCGGCCATGGGCTTAAGTTATGGGCTTTCCATGTGTCTTTGGCCCGGTTAGCTTACTAACATTACATATAATTAATCTACGAGCTACGACTATCTATATTGGAAGTGACTGATACTTTTCGTATTCCTAATAATCTCTCCCTAAGGGGGGTCACTCCATTTTATAAAAATTAGAACCTAGCATACTATGCTTTGACTTTAGTCTTGAGCTCGTAGTCTTTAACTTCAATCTTTAACTTGTGAATTAATGTAGTGATCTTTGACTTTAGGCTTTGGCTCGTATCTTTGACTTGACATGAATGTGATCTTGAACTTCTTGAGATCATCAACCAAGCATAATCTCTTTTCATCATCTTGTAATCTTTTGCCTTCTTGTGATCTTGTGACTTCTAGACCAACATGCTCATACTATTCTTGATGTTGAAAGCGTGTGTAAACATCTTTCTTGATATTTTTTAACTTTAACACTTCGTCACTTATAGAGGACGTGCAATATCAACTTAATACTTTGTTACTTTAAGAAAGACATACGGTATCAGAGTAACAGAAGTCTTGAAACATGTACTTGAGCTTTCATGATGTCTTTATATACATCGGTCGAGTATGAGCATGTGGTATTGGCTTTGACTTGTCATCAGGAAACTGCTACAACCGTTAGGAAATCTACATAAACGGGTTAGTGATAAACAACATATATGGACGAAAGTGGCTTTGTTACTTCGTCAAATATGGTTGTAACAACCACGGTTCCCTGTTATTCAGTATAAATATTGCCTGTGATCAGGTAGAATTTCGAAGAATCTCTTTGACAGGGTTTTGCAGCTGCACTAGCCGTTCTCAATACCGAAGCGTCTCAAAGCAGACAACACGATAAGAGTGAACCAATAAGTTACTATCTTCCTGATTAAGCCGTCAATTCGTGTTCAGCTTTCTTATGTCCAAATACCCTTGTGAGGCTTCCCATGGATACAAGATTGAAAATCGATTCAGAAAATCAGTCGGTGTGTCAAATAGCAAACGATTTTTTATAACACACCAACAGTTTTATCTTTTTCAAAATTCATCAATTCATAAGCTGGACTGAATTGATATCCAGTATCACAAGCTCGATCCGTATAGGATCTCACATGTCACCTACCAAGAGCTTGTTTGATGTTTTCTCAAGCAGGATTTCCATCTTCACTATGAATACTTTAGTATCAATTGGATGTTTTGGCAAAATCACAAGGATAATTCATAGGACTCTTAATATATATTTCGTGTTTTTCACATTGTGTGAATTAACAAGCATAATTTTGACAAGTGTCCTAATGAGATTTATGGATGATCTCTTTTGGCTCTAGACTCAATAGTGCACTTTGGTTTTAGTGATCGGAGGCTGGAGCAGACTGCCACCTTTTCAATACCAACTAACTCGGAGTGAAAAAGTTGATAGAGATGCGTGTTGTCTCCGTGAGAAATGAAACATAAATCTTTTATGAGATTCTGAGTGGCTAAGGAGGGTTGTGCATTGCATCACTGGGTCCATGATGTCAGTCTTCAATGTCAGCAATCATCTTTGTGATTCTCGACAGCAGATGTATTGACCTGGTTTCTGCCTAAGTGTAAGGAGAGCTTCTTTCTTTTCACCCTTTATCTTAAATTTTCTTTTAATTCTTTAACCCCTTTAGCGCTTACTGAGACTTCATAACTAGTACCTTGTTGGGTTTGTTCCAGTACTAGCTCTATCTCAGTCGACACTTTTCCCTTATTCTCACTTTTACTCCTTTTTTCATACCTAAGGACTACTACACTATTCTAGTGGAATATCCCTAGGTAGATCCCTCTGGTTCTGGCTAGATCATGGTTATGAATACCTAAACTTAACCGCCTTATAACTCTAATGCAGTAATATAAATGGTCGGTCTTTGGTACTTCCTCATTACAACCAATCATGTAACTATTTGCTCCCCCTTCATATGTGCATTGATTAATCGAAAGAGTTTAGCATATATATAGGAAAGCGTACACATGAGATCTTAAAAATCACATTATTAGCCATATAGTTTAATCACATTTTCTCCCCTTATCAAAAATATTAAATCTCTTAATATTTTGGATATCAATTTATTCAAATATAATTGTTGTCGGGGAAAGAATGTCCAATTATTACCAAGCCGTAATAGGACCATTTTTAATGCTCCCCCTCAAATTATGAGGGTATTATATGGTGTTTGAGTATGTTAATTTGAAAAAAAATAATTTACTAAGAAATTCTTAAAAATTCATACTCAAACACTATATATGCCTACTTTTTAAGTCTACACTACATATATACATATTTACAAGATTATTATTTACGAGAAATTGACCTGAAATGAGTTGAAGCAAAATATGACAAAGTCATATTGTCCTTTCCAATAGCCTGAGATCATTCCCGTATTCCCTTCCACCAACGAACTTCTTTAGATTCCGTATCAACCTCCTCTGATAAACCTGCTTGTCTATATCCTGATCCATAACCCGAGCCTTTTTCTTGTCTAAGTTACTCCATTTCCTCATTGGCAGATATTCTATTCTTATTCCCGCAGCAATGTCGTGAAGAGCAGTCCGAACATCATTGAGCGTGCCATCACTGAACTTGTGGAGTTCATCAGTACACATCAATCTCTTCCTCTTGAACTAATCCACATATATTATTCCATGAGGGTCTGAGTGTGAAGTGTACGTGGTTTTGTTCCTAATATTTGATCTGTATGTGTCGGGTTTAGTAAGGTTGAGCTTCTTTTGGTAACTTTCGACACCTAATTGAAGGTCTTCCACCCGCTTTTAAATGACAATCCATCTTGTGTACATACACAATGCCACATTCAAATCATACCGTTTGTCGATTGTGAGATTGGTCAGCTTTTGTTGAACGAGTAAAAGTAACATGTCTTCAGTGTCTTGTAGACGTAGTCTCTTGAAATCACCTTCTTTAAATGTATATAGCTTCTAATCATCTCGACGAACTTCAATCTCTTCCAGGTGACCATAGTCATACATCTTCATAATTCTAAGTTTGGTTACCGTAATGCTTCTTCTTCTGGAGTAAACATCTTTAGACGAAGTCAAGTTGCTAGCATACCCATAGAATCTTTGGCATTTTGGACCCCAATGTGAAGTGCCTAGGTAAGCATGTTGATCATATTTTACCTGCACGGGACTCCATAATTCTTGAACCAAGTCTTCAATCCATTTTAGATCATAAGTAGCAGCTTTTGTCTTTGTCACAGAAGTTGAGTATCGTCTGCTTAGCTCTCCACCCTTCATATATTCCAGATCTTTATTAATAAAGTAATCCTTAGGGATAATTTGACGTCCTCTATGATCTTGAATTAATGGAAGAGGATTTCTAAGATCGAACGAATACGGTCTATTTTCGGGGTCATGCCAGTCAAGTCGTTCAGATGTTGCTTTGGAACATTCTTCAAGATGGTACTCTAATTCAGTAATACTCTTGCAAGTGCCTTTGAGCAGGTTGAATGCCGGTCCAACCAGAATTTCTTGAGTCAGATTTAGAATTTTAAGCAGATTCGACAAATGCAGAGAAATCAAACGAAGTATCATTGAGCTCATCAAATGAAGTGGGAGGTTCTTCAGCACGTGTAGCTTGACTAATCCAGGTCTGAGGAGGTCAAAAGTCAACTTGTTATCTTTTACTCCAATCAGGATCAAGAGTTGGAGGTCGCTCGGGTTTCTTAAACTAGTCAGCTTTGTTAACCTCTTTGTCAGCGGGTTGTTCATCATTGTCTCCCGTGACAAACTCTTGATCTTGTTGCATGTCTAAATCTTCAACAATATGACTTGGCTCCTCTGCATGGGCAGACTTGCCGAAAGACTTATGTTGAGATTAGGAAGCATCTTTGGAGGTGCTTAAAGACTTCTTTTCCTTAGACCTTGAATCTTTGGAGGACTCAGCATCTTTACCAGATTTCCTTTTTTCATCCCTCAATCTAATCCAGCGGAGGGATCTTCATCCTTATCTTGATCATCTCATCCTCTTTTTAGTATGACAACATCACCATATGAGGACATGATGTCATTGTCATTGTTGTATGATTCGACCAATGCATTATAGAGATTCTTCTGAATGTCTGATCTGTCTATTGATTTATTAGTCTCTATTTTGTCAATGAGAATCTTCTTCTGTTCGAATTCTGACAGTGAATCTGCTACTGCGTAAGAAGTCTGAGGTTGATTAGTTGATCTAACCATCACTTCAGCTCCTAGAGATTCGGTTATGTACTTCTCAATCTTGGCATGATCTTGGAAACTTGAGCTTTAACTTGATCCTTGATTATTACCTTCATGGTTAAGTCTACCTAATTGAAAAATTCCTGATTCTCGGCTTGAGCTTCTTCTTTGAGCTTGTTTGTTTGCAGTTGAACAGCCACATCCATTACTTCTTTCATCTTGGAAGTAAGGTACGTATCAACAATGCCTGGAATTGAAGAGACAGCTTCAGTAAATTGACTTGTTTGCCTGAACTCAGAGATTTTAGACTCTAATGTGGATACCCTTTGTTCAAACTTGAATAAGGATGCAAAGTTCGAAATTTCTGGCAAAGTCATTATTAGATTTATGGAAGTTGTTGTTGTAAAAGTTGGTGTTTGTTGTTATAAAGGAGGATTGAAGAACGGAGGTGGTGGAGGAGTAGTTGTAGTGAAGTTGGATGTGATTTTAGGAATTGCAGTTGCATGACGAGCTAAGGTTTCCAACAATGAAGCAATCTTATCATCAGCTAGAGATAGATTCTCAAAATTTAGGATTTTGCTTGTAAAGTCAGAGGAGACAAAAGAGCTTTGTACAGGTTCATCGGTCTTCTATGCATCCAGTACCAGAATAAGAGTCACATGAGTGTCTTCTTCTTGCTCAAACCTTGATTCTTAAGAAACATTTTGTTGTTCCAAAACTCCTTGATCAGCATCTGTCATCTCAGTATCATCATTTCCCAAATTCACATTCACATCATCATACAGCTCCTTTATAACCTCATCATCTTCTTCGTCATCCATTGTTTCTTCATCATCAATCTTTTTATCATCAGTGGGTTCATAGTCTGAAGGAGTATGAACTATGTCATCGACATCTTCTTCTTCATGTTCAGTTTGATATACATTAGTCAAATTGGGATTAGGAATCTCATCTCTGTCAGATTTTGTTCTTTCATCATCACTATCACCATCATTATCATTATCACCATCATTATCATTATTATCTTTGTCTTCACTATCTCCCCAAGACTCTTTATCACTTTTAGATGGAGGTACATCAGGAACCCCTGGTATAGTACCAGTTCCTTCATCTGTACCAGAAGTCTTTTGTTGTTGCTCATCAGGAACCTTTGACTGAGTGTCAACTCTATCACTTGAGACACTTGCATGTGATGCGTGAAAGTCTTTCTTGCTTCTCTTGGTAGCCAGCTTGAGTTGTTCAGCTTCAGTTAATGCAACCTTAGATAATACAGCTAAACCTTTGGCTTTCGTCTTCTTTGCAGGTTGCTTCTTCTTGTCAGGTTTAGCCACCTTAGCTTTTGACTTGAGTCTGGTAACTTTAGTAGCTTGAACAGGCTTCTTTTTAGGAGATGTGTCTGAATTAGATTTTTTTCGAATGTACTTTGGTTTCGGAGCCTTTTCTCCAGAGGCAAAAGCATATTATATCTGGTAAGCTTTGAATTCCAACATTGCTTGGTTTGTTAATTCCGTAGGGATAATGGTACCATATACCTGAGTATCTTTATGTTTGGAGATACATCTCATAGAAGTAAACATGGTATCATCTCGAGCAGTGTGCCAAAACATCTTGTTTCTCCTCGAAATAGACTGATCTTTCGACATGAAGTAATCAATGATGATCTTTGTGAATCTAGGATATGTCATCTTGTTTGTCTTCTTAGCATCTTTGTATTCAATCTGGAACAGTAAGTCTTCCCAGAAAAGATACACATAATCGATATTCTTCTTATGGAACATACCACAGAGAATTTGAGCACGGGACATACGAATCTTGTCCATTCTAGTTTCTTTACCACTTAAGTACTTGTTGATGACGGTAGCAAATGCTCTCTATGGTTGATGCAAGTAGTCAATATTCACATTAGTGAGATAGGTGATGTATCCAATATGCCCAAGATCTCTGATGAAAGAGAGAATGTCTTGTTCTAGTAGGAGGTCTTCAAATACTTGTCTTAGAATTTTCGGGCAGAACTAGAGAATGTCTCTGAATATATCAACATCAAGAGAGACTTTCTTCTTGTTTATGGTGAATCTGATGGATGACCTATGAACGGAAACCGTAGCCTAAAATTCTTACATGTAAATAGCAGGAACATCTGCAGTGATCAGGAATGCATGGTAGAATGAAGTGAGAGCGAGAGCATCCAGCACCACTTGAAATGTAGCTTCTTTTAGCTAGATGTCTGTCTTGAGTCTCATGTTGCATTTCCCGAACTCAAGACGGTCTACAGGGTCAATAAGAGCATCATCAAGGGCTTTCTTTTAAGCTTGAGTGGTATTCATGTTTTTGCTAAGATTTGACTAATATAGTTTATATATATAACTAGTTTTATATATGAAATAATATAAGGCCCTTTGATTATTGAATAGTTAAGCTTGATGCATGTTGTAATTTTATACAAATGATTAGGCTCATTAAGGCATTTAGCATTATTGAATTAGATCTAATCATCCGAAGGGTAACTTAATTGGGCATAACGTAAAAGGCATTAAGACAACTGAATTGGTGTTTTTGGGAATCCTATTCAAACTAACTTGTAGAGAATAAGGTAACCTAAGACATGTTCAGATATCCTTGTTGAAGCTTGTTATATAGCCTATATAACTTGATTAGATGGCCTAGTTAACCAATTTTAATTAGTTACCTAACATGAGTTGAAAATTGCCTTCAGAAAAATTCAATCTAAAAATTCCTTAAAATCTATTGTTATATCGCCTCCTATTGAGGATTGTTAAATTGCCTCATAAGTAGGATTGTTAACTCGCCTCCTATATAGGATTGATAATTCACCTCCTTAATCATGTTGTTAATTCTCCTCCTTAATCATGTTGTTAACTCGCCTCCTAAACGGTATTGTTAACTTGCCTCCTAAAGGGATTTGTTAAATCGCTTCCTAAGGGCTTGTTGTTAACTCGCCTCATAAAGGGTATTGTCAACTCGCCTCCTAAAGGGATTTGTAAAATAGATTCCTAAGGGCTTGTTGTTAACTCGCCTCGTAAAGGGGTGTTGTTAACTCGATTTCTGAAGGGAGTTGTTAACTCGCCTCGGGAAGGTGTTGTTAAATCGCCTTCTGAAGGCGTTGTTAACTCGCCTTACATATGCAGTTAATAACTCGCCTTCAAAGGCAATAATTATCACAAACATGATTTTTATGCATCAAGAATTATTCAAATAGCATGCATTTCAGATGTTTCCCACATAAGATCATTTATAACATCATTTAGCCATGGAATTATCAAAAATGAACACAAACGAGCACATTTATTCATTTTTATTCATTCATACAAGAAGCAACAAAACAAGGATGAGATTTAAAGGCTCATATACATACAAGGATACATATACATACTAGATAACACAAAACCCATAATCAAATTACACTAACTTTCAAATTCCTAAATTTTCGCACACAAAATCGACCATAGCATATTCGAGTGTTAACCATTCACAAAACTAATTTAAACGAGTATTCTACACATCAGAACAAACAAAACCCCTCAATCAATTTGAAGTTTTACTTACTTTTGATTTGATAAACCCTAATTTAAGATTTTAGGGTTTTCCTGTTCAAAAGTAAATGAAATCTCAACTCCTTTGAGGAATGTGTTGTATAGGAGGTGTAGAACATATTCTTAGTTGTACCTTATGTGAGAAAACGACTAGAAATGGAAAACAATAAGTGGCGATTTCAAGTGGGGTGAGGGAGGGAAAAAATATTTGAAGTATGTGTTTGTGTGTGAAAGTGCTGGGGGGTGAGTGTGTTATAAAACAAGTTTGGTTTTTGACACATTTGCCCCCTCAAGTATAATATCCTATGCATTTTTTATATACAAGTTTTATTAGGCAAGTAAAGTTTAACAAATGGCACCAATAGTCCCTAATGTTTTAACTAGCATACCTAGATACTTATATTTGCACATATACTCCCTAAAGACATAAACACATAACAGTTAAGGCTCACATAAGCTAAACTTAATTAACTCCCCTTTAATTGTTAACTCGTTATTGTTTAAAACCTTTTCCATTATCACAAAACTTATTTTATAAAGAAGATATTTGACATTATCTCCCCCTCAAACAATGACCCGTTTTCTATTTAAAGAGTTGTAGTCGTTGTTTGAGTGGTCAAATGTCTTTGAAAAGCATTTTTTTGATGAAGTATTGTTTAATGTAGAAAATCAAACACCATGAAAAATAAGATTTCCCTTATTTTGACACATAAGCGCACTGACACGTACACTTATGGACTATAGGAAGCACAAGTTGTGATGCAACGTAATCACAAGCCATTGCATAGTCATAGAGTAGACCATGCCCGAGAATAAATTTCCGTTGAGAGGTCAAGTTTTCTTTTTGAAAAATTTATATAAAAGAAAAATATTTTTGTGTTTTTATGTTTTCTTATGAACATATGATACAGGATATGAGTTACCACCATCACTCGTCCGTTTCCTCTGCCAGACGTTTCAACGTTTCTGGAGATATGCTTTTCATACCGAGCTTTTCGATTAAGGAATTGAATCTTTCTCTTGGCAAGGGTTTGGTGAAGATGTCAGCAAGTTGGTATTCAGTCCGGACAAAGTCTCCACAATTCCATTCTCGACTTGCTCCTTTATAAAATGGTAGCGAACATCGATGTACTTAGCTCGTGAGTGTTGAACATTGTTGCAGCATAGAGCAATCACACTTTTATTGTTGCGGTACAGAGGAATCTTATTGAATTGAAAACCATAATCTGTTAGCTGTGAACGCATCCATAGGATTTAAGCACAACACCCAGATAAGGCAATATATTTAGCCTATGTACTCGATATGGCAGTACACTTTTGCTTCTTTGAAGACCAGCTAACAAGTTTATCACCTAAGAATCGAGCACTTCCTGATGTACTGCATCTAGTATCCTGACACCCCGCGTGATCTGCATTCTGCCTTTTGCGTCTTAATAGTTCTTTATCATCGGTATTCTTCGAGTACCAGAGACCCATGTTAATGGTTCCCTTTAGGTATCAAAAGATCCGCTTAACCGCATTTAAGTGCTTTTTGGTAGGCTTTGCCTGATACCGGACAGATAAGCAGACTGCATAAATAAGGTCTGGTCTACTAGATGTCAGATACATGAGGGATCCAATCATACCACGATAAAAGTGTAGCATCAATTGGTGTCCCATGTAAATCTTCATCCAGTTTCTTTTCTAGCATAGGTGTGTCTACAGAATCACTAGTTAGCATACCATATTTTTTAACAATTCAAAAGTATATTTCGATTGGTTTATAAAGATGCCTCTAGGACTTTGAGAAATTTGTAATCCTAAAAAGAATGACATCTGCCCCATCATTGACATCTTGAACTTAGTGGTCATCTGATTAGCAAACTCATTACACATGGCAATATTAGTGGATGTAAATATTATATCATCAACATAAATTTGTACCAGTAATAAGTCATTCCCAGCTTGCCATGTGAAGAGTGTTAGATCAACTGCACCTTTAGAGAATTGTTGTAAGATTAAGAAGCTTAACATCATGTCGTACCATGCAGGTTAGGGGTGAGCATGGTGCGGATCGGTGCGGTTTTTGGCAAAAACCACACTGCATCCGCAATTGCGGTTTTTAAAAAGTGAGAATCCGCAACCGCGCGGTTTTTGCGGTTTCGGTTTTGCGGGTTTTATTGCGGTTTTGCGGGTTGTGCGGGTATTAACCGCACTGCACGATCACTTATAATTTATATATTTAATGTGGGTTTTTTGCGGTTTTTTGTTTACAATGTTGTTTTTTTCGGTTATAACAATGCATATATTTAAGGTAAACACACACATTACCTAGAATATTATTGATAATATGCATTAGAAACCTTATAACACACATTAAATAATCAATGTGCCATTTTTTGGTTTTATAAAATTAATGTGCGGTGCGGTGCGGATTTTGCGGTTCGGTTTTACGGATAAAACCGCAACCGCACCGCATTTTGCGGTTTTATTTTTTCTTAAAACCGATCCACCGGTTTTTGCCGTGGTGCGGTTTTTGTGGTGCGGGTTTTTGCGGATTTTGCGGTTTTGCGGTTTGCGGTGCGGTTTCTGCTCACCCCTACTAATTCATGTTTGCTTTGGTGATCCTTGTCCATTTGCCAGGTGTTTCAAATGGAAGTGTGGGTTTGTCTCAATCTTGATGATGATCTTGTGAGTCTGATTTCTTAGTGAGTAAGATTTCATTAAGTGGATCATCATGAAATATTGGTGTTTTTGGTGATTCTTCAAAACCTTGAGAAATGTTTAGAGATGGTTCTTGTTCTTGTGTTGATGGAGTACTTGTTGATGGAGCATCCTGGTCAATGGAAGTTGACACAAGAGATTCGGCCTAAAACCAAAAGCTCTTGGAGACTACATGCTTCTTGATTGGGAGAAACTAGCAACAGATGAAGGAGTGAAGTATTCATCTAACATAGGTTGAAACATGCTGATCCCAATCATCTCTGTTAGGTGGAATAAAAGGTTGTTAAGAAACAGGGTTTTGGAACGATGTCCTGAACTGGATGTTACAGGAGTCATACATTGAAGCCTGGGTCATGAACTGAATTGTTCAAAAGCCATTGCTGTCAGCTTATTGAATGTCACATGAATTATTTCTATAATTTTTTGGGTTCTTTTGTTGTAGATTCTGAACGCTTTCTTTGCGGGTGCATAACCAATGAAAATACCAATGTCAGCTTTTGCATCTAATTTACCCAGGTCATCATTGTCATTGGTAGGATAACATAGTGCACCAAAGACATGAAAGAATGATACATCCAGTTTCTATCCTGCATAAGCTACATAAGGAGTTTTGTTGTTTATCGGCAAAGGTTATTGAACGGCTTTTAGGTGTAAAGGCTGTATTGATTGGCTTCGGGCCCCATAAAATAATGGAGCTTTAGAAAATTTTAACATTTGTACAGAGATTCTACAAAGAGTTCGGTTTTGCCTTTAGACAAAGCCGTTCTGCTGAGGAGTGCGGAGTACAGATGTTGATGCGAGATGCCAATCTTTTTCATAAAATTCACGAAGTGGCTGATTGACAATTCGGGTCCATTGTCTGTTTGAATATTTACGGACGGTGGAATTCAACGAACTTGATATTACGGACGGTGGAATTCAAACGAACTGGAATTCAAACAGATCATATATGTTTTAAGCATGTCATCAAGAGAAATTGAGTACAAATTTGAGTCATGATTCGCGGTTAGCACACACTTATATAGCAACCCTAATACAGATCTTAACCGGATGCCCTTGACCAAGGCAAAAGGTCAAAATTTCAACAAAAGGATAAAATACACAAGATAGAATCAATGATAAAAAAGTTCCGGAAGGATATTTCGGGTGTATGTTCCCCACGAGGCTGCATTGAAAGTAATCCTGTTTGATGAGAAATTGAATGATGGAGATATTAGATATGATGGAAAACTGATTGTAGTTACAACTAAAATTAATTAAATAAAACCTAATTTAAATACGGGAAATAGATCTTAGAAAGGGATCTTAAAAACTACGGGAAACAAAATTACATTATGGGAAATCTAAATTAAATCTATACTAAAATTTCGGGGAACAGATCAGGTATCGGGAACTAAATACTAATATTAAGAAAATAAATGCTAAATTAAATCTAAAAATCAAAATTAAATTCTAATTAAGTTAATTTGAAAAAAATAATAAAACTAGAACTAAAACGGAGGTCGTTTGAATGTAAACGAAATGAAACGGTTAAAGAAACGCACCCGGTTAAAACTGTTTGGTCTAAGACTGATTTTAATGAAAAATTAAGCTACACTAAATTTTATTATTTTTCCTTAGCAACTAAATGACAAAAGAAAATATTATAAAAAGATAAAATTATTTATTTAATTATTTTTGGATTTTTTATGATTTTTAAAGATTTAATAACTATTAAACTAATGCTAATTGAAAAAGACCAAAATATAAAAGTTATAATATTTCTGTGAAAAATAAAATTAAATAAAGATAAAAGTAACAATTCTAAAAATATAAATAATCCAAAGTTACTGTATAAATTAAGAGGTAATTAAACTAATTACAATTCTAAACCTTAATTTATATTAATTAAATTATATACTCGTACAGCTGTCAATTACAGGGACTAACATTGAAAGGCACAAGGACTAAAGGGGGGAAACAACAGACTAACAAGGGGGACTAACATTATGACTATAATAGACAAAATTACACACAACAGTCCCTGAGTTGGCCCCGAATTACAAAAAGGGTCCAAAGTGCTTATTGACAATAGTCAAAATAAGCAACTTGTAGATGGGGCTTATGGGGGAGTCTTTTTTGTAAAATTAAAAGCCACTTATGCTTGATGTAACTAATATGCTAGAAAAGTGTGCTTTTGGGGCTGCAAATAGCTTATTAAGCTTATGAGCTGTAATTTTCTTTCTTATTGGGATTTAATGCCTAACAAAATAAGCTAAAAACTTTTGGGAAAACTAGTTAATAGGGAGAGGGGAGTCCTTAAATAAGCTTAGGGTTTCTAGATTAAAGCCCTAAAATAAGCTGAGAATTGAGATATGCTATGCTCGTCTTCAGTTTTTAATAAAGAAAACACGAAAGGCCTACTTTTGAGCTTATATTATGTTAATCTAAGGCAATTCTAAATGCAAATAAGCTGCTATAAATCTCTAGAACTACCTACGGCTATAAGTAAAATACACTATGAAACCTAGGGCTTAATATTATTATAAGCTAGAAAAGTGGGGGGGGGCTGAATTATGGTGGCTCAGCACAGGCGAATGCACAGTGAGCTTAGCTTATGGGTTTTTTTAGCTTATTGAAATAAAGCACATTGGTGACTCTTTTACCCATAACCAACCATAACAGAATTAAAAAGGGATGGCAAATGAGCTTATTTTTCAAAGTTTGAGCCAGTTTGGGTAAGTAAAAGTTGCTGTTTATGTTTTTATGGCTTGAAAATGGGGGTTTACAAAGAATTGACTTATGGGTGCTTGTTGTCTTTCACTTTGGTGAGGAGTTAACAAAGGACAGAAAACAAGGGGTTTTGAAAAGAGCTAGTAATTCTCATAAAAAGCGAAAAAAAAATGTGCTTAAGTGCATAAGCAGCTGGGAGCACTTAAGCTCACTTTGGTTATTTAAATTTTGACTGAATAACATAAGTGATTAAAAACTTATTTTTTACACTAAAAAGATTGATCAAAGTGGCCTTTATTAAACTCACACACTCAGCTCAAAGTTGGCTTGAGTGGTTACAACCCATTGGCATATTCCCATATGACCTTTTTAAGGTTAAACCAAACTCCCCTTTTCTTGTAGACGTAGTCTCTTGAAATCACCTTCTTTAAACGTATATAGCTTCTGATCATCTCGACGAACTTCAATCTCTTCCAGGTGACCGTAGTCATACATCTTCATAATTCTAAGTTTGGTTACCGCAATGATTCTTCTTCTGGAGTAAACATCTTTAGACGAAGTCAAGTTGCTAGCATACCCGTAGAATCTTTGGTGTTTTGGACCCCAATGTGAAGTGGCTAGGTAAGCATGTTGATCATATTTTACCTGCACGTGACTCCATAATTCTTAAAACGAGTCTTCAATCCATTTTAGATCATAAGTAGCAGCTTTTGTCTTTGTCCCAGAAGTTGAGTATCGTTTGCTTAGCTCTCCACCCTTCATATATTCCAGATCTTTATTAATAAAGTAATCCTTAGGGATAATTTGATATCCTTAATGATCTTGAATTAATAGAAGAGGCTTTCAGAGATCGAATGGATATGGTTTGTTTTCAGGGTTATGCTAGTCAAGTCGTTCAGATGTTGCTTTGGAACATTCTTCAAGATGGTACTCCAATTTAGTAATACTCTTGCAAGTGCCTTTAAGCAGGTTGAATGTTGGTCCAACCAAAATTTCTTAAGTCAGATTTAGAATTTTAAGCAGATTTACGACAAATGCAGAGAAATCAAACGAAGTATCATTGAGCTCATCAAATGAAGTGGGAGGTTCTTCAACACGTGTAGCTTGACTAATTCAGGTCTAAGGAGGTTAAAAGTCAACTTGTCATCTTTTACTCCAATCAGAATCAGGAGTTAGAGGTCGCTCGGGTTTTTTGAACTAGTCAGTTTGTTAACCTCCTTGTCAGTAGGTTGTTCATCATTGTCTCCTGTGACGAACTCTTGATCTTGTTGCATGTCTAAATCTTCAACGACTTGGCTCCTCTGCATGGGCAGACTTGCCGGAAGACTTATGTTGAGATTGGGAAGCGTCTTTGGAGGTGCTTGAAGACTTCTTTCCTTAGACCTTAAATCTTTGGAGGACTCAGCATCTTTACCAGATTTCCTTCTTTTCATCCCTTGGACTGATCCAGCGGAGGGGTCTTCATCCTTGTCTTGATCATCTCGTCCTCTTTTTAATATGACAACATCACCATATGAGGACATGATGTCATTGTCATTGTTGTACGATTCGACCAATGCATTGTAGAGATTCTTCTGAATGTCTGATCCGTCTATTGATTTATTAGTCTCTATTTTGTCAATGAGAATCTTCTTCAGTTTGAATTCTGACAGTGAATCTGCTACTGCGTAAGAAGTTTAAGGTTGATTAGTTGATCTAACCATCACTTCAGCTCCTAGAGATTGGTTACATACTTCTTAATCTTTGGCATGATCTTTGAAACTTGAGCTTTAACTTGATCCTTGATTATTGCCTTTATGGTTGAGTCTACCTGATTGAAAAATTCATGATTCTCGGCTTGAGCTTCTTCTTTGAGCTTGTTTGTTTGGAGTTAAACAGCCACATCCACTGCTTCTTTCATCTTGAAAGTAAGGTACGTATCAACAATGCCTGGAATTGAAGAGACAGCTTCAACAAATTGACTTGTTTGCCTGAACTCAGAGATTTTAGACTCTAATGTGGATACCCTTTGTTCAAACTTAAATAAGGATGCAAAGTTAGGAATTTCTGGAAAAGTCATTGTTGGATTTATGGAAGTTGTTGTTGTAAAAGTTGGTGTTTGTTGTTATAAAGGAGGATTAAAGAACGGAGGTGGTGGAGGAGTAGTTGTAGTGAAGTCGGATGTGATTTTAGGAATTCCAGTTGCATGACGAGCTGAGGTTTCCAACAATGAAGCAATCTCATCATCAGCAGGAGACTGATTCTCAATATTTAGGAGTTTGCTTGTAAAGTCGAAGGAGACAGAAGAGCTTTGTACAGGTTCATCGGTCTTCTATGCGTCCAGTACCGAAATAAGAGTCACATGAGTGTCTTCTTCTTATTGCTCAAACCCTGAGCATTCATAGATTCTACAATCTTATCTTTTTCACTCGAACCTACATCTTGAACATTTTTGGGTTTCCTGCTATAGACTTTAAGCTCTGGTTTTTGCGTTTCAACTGAGTGGGAAGTGGTTTTCTTAGGAGGCACTACGTTAGCTGAAGTGATCCTAGTTAAAGGGCAAGAGTTAACAACTATAGTGAAAGTTCTGCCTGTTGGTTTCCACTTAAGTCCTACTTCAGTGAATACATGACCAATAGGTTTCCAAATATTTTCTTTTTTATGTTTCTTAGCAGATTTAGCACATCTATTCACATTTTTCACAAAATCAAGAAAACACATATCATGAACACTATCAAACAAAGATTTCTTACAAGTAGCACAAATAGGTTCAAAATTCGCATTTAACAGTGAATGCTTAACATCAACATCATGAATTGGTTTATCAACACAATTCTTTTTATTAACTTTCCTAGGTTGGGCTTCTACTTTATTCTTCATGTTCCTACTTGGTGTTTGTGAGATCCTATCATTCCTTTTATTGCTAGTAGGCTTTGATCCGCACTTACTAGTAGAATACTTCAATCCGGTAGAAGACGACACAGGTGTGTTAGAATCTAATGTTTTCAATGACTCTACCTGTTTAATGTTGCTTGAGGATGTGAGAGGTTCAACAAACCTAACATTCTTGACCTTGTTTTTGGGTGTGACAGCAACCTTTTTTGCACTAAGATTAATCGAATTAGGGCATGTATCTCGAACATATACAAGTAACTTCTGAATTCGTTGGGCATGCTTACAGGCAAGGTCTAACTCTTTATCTAAAGGTTGTTCTGCTTTAGCTTGTTCGATTATTTCTTGAAGAATATTAGCTTGTTCCTAAGTGTACTTAAGGTAATCTATATGAGCATCCCTATTTTGCAATAACATAGGAGCCAAAGGTTCTAAGTCTAGCTTGAACATTCCTGGAACAATAGTGTTGGCAGATGGTATTTGTGCAGCAATATCAACAATTTCTTTTCCATTTAATTTTTGTAAATCATTTTTCAATGATGTGATCACAAAAACCTTATCTTAAATTTAAGCTTTTAAATCCTCATTCTCTACAGATTTTAAGTTTAGTTTATCAATTAAAGAGTCACTCTGTTCTTTAGAACGAACACGTGTCTTTTTAATTGAGTCAAACTGCCCTTTAAAAACTTGTTTAACATGATTAATTTGATTACAAAGACGCTCATTTTCCAAAAGCAATTTTTCCACACTATTTTCCTGTTCCACATTTTTGGTCTCTATTTCAGAATAATCATATTTAACATTCTCTTCTTTGGACTTTTCTCCCATTGATTTTATAATATCCTTCAACTTTCAAATGGCACTATCTTTGTCTTGAAGCTGAGCTTTCAAATCATTATTTTTTAAAAATTCTAGAATTTTGAGAGCATTTTTATTATCATAATATTCATCTTTTTGAAAAATTGCTTGATTAAGTTGTATTGACGATTCAAGAGAAATACAATGTCTTTCAAGTTGCGAGTATCTTTTCAAAAGATCATTAAACACATTTTAAGATTTCAAAACCTCGGCCTCAAGGTTACAAGATTCTTCTCTTTTTCCATCCATATTCACAGATTCATCTATCAAAGACATAGAATGCATCACAGCTAAAAGAACATCTTGAGACATGATTTGTTGTAAGAGTCGATCATTTTCCAAAAAATAATTCTTTCTTAGCAATTTCTAAACATTTTTGTCGACTGAAAACTGTTGAACATCAGCGTCCATTTGGTCAAAAACTGTCTCTACTTCCATTATTTCATTTAGAAGATCTCTATCAAACACATTGAAGATGTCTTTTAAAGATTTTAGAAATGGAATAATTTCATTGTTTAAAATAGCTTTTGTATGTTCAAACCCCCATTCACCTTCTGTGCGAGCATCAAGTGTTGTCCTCTTCTTCACCACAGAGTCAAACTGGGTGAGGTGGAATTTTAGCTTTTTAAGGCTTGCATTCACCAAGCTTACCTTAGGTAGTTTACTAGGAACTACCACTTTGACAGGTGGTGGATGAGAAGATTTAATGGTAGGATTGGATATACGAAACCAGAAAGCTTGTTCAGCATCCATTTCTTGTTGTGGAGTAAAACATTTCCCAAATCTTCAGATACTCTATTTAATTTTTCATAATCAATAGGTTTATGAGAAATGTTTTTATTAATAACCTCTGGATCCTTTGCTTTTTCAGACATTTTTTATCGACTCTTTTCTTCCAAAATCATTGTTTCCTCATCATCAATCACAGGCATAGCAACATGTTAGGAACACGAAAGTGTCGGTCACTTCCATAGATATCATTAGATAGCTCGTTTATTTATTTTTGGAAACTTACTAGGCTAGTTAGCCCAAGGCCCATAGAAAATAGGATGTATAAATCCCCTTTTCATGAAAGGGTGTTGGTTGTTCATTATTTCACACACATAATACAAGTTTCTCTCTTATGTTTCTTTCTCTCTCTAAAATCTTCATCCAAGCACTCTCTCTCTCTGAAACCACCTCTCTTTCTCTAACCTTGTATGTTACTTGATTGTTCTTCAATTGGTATCAAGAGCCATAGAGTGATTTGTTTAGTTCTTGTGTTTTTTTTTTCTCATATAATCCGTACGTCATTTTCTTCTTATTTTTTTTGCTTTTCGAAGCTCTCATATACACTAAAAGATTATTTATATAGGTAAACTTGATCTAGTATCTTTATGATATGGGTGTATAAGCTTTGAATCAAGAAAAACTCATTTTTTTACAACTTTGGCTTAAAAAGTACAAATCTTGATTTTAAAATTTTTGATTTAAAAACCATAAAGTTTGCATTTTTAAGGTACCTATAGGCTTAGTAATACTAGTTGTACAACAAAATTTAGGAAAAAAATAATCAAAAGTTAGTCTTTTTGTGTTTTGAGATTTTGTGTTTCGTCCTAGTGTCAACCGAATTAGCAGTTTCAAGTTTAACCAAATTCGCAGTTAAACTGAATTAGCAGTTTCAAGTTCAACCGAATTCGCAGTTAAACCGAATTAGCAGTTTCAAGTTCAACCGAATTCGCAGTTCAACCGAATTAGCAGTTTCAAGTTAAACCAAATTCACAGTTAAACCAAATTAGCAGTTTCAAGTTTAACCGAATTCGCAGTTAAACCGAATTAGCAGTTTCAAGTTCAACCAAATTTGCAGTTCAACCAAATTAGCACTTTCAAGTTCAACCGAATTCGCAGCTCAACCGAATTAGCAGTTTTAATTTGGCAACCGAATTCGCAACTTTAAATGACAATCGAATTCGCAATTTTTCATTTAACCACCGAATTTGCAACTAAAGTTAAAACACACAAATTTGTTAACAAAATTATATGGTTTATTTCTTTGACTTGTAAAATCCCGTGAAACATTCACTTGTTTTCCTGGTTTTGTCAAGAATTGTAAAATCCCGTGTAGTTTCAAGACATAAAACACACAAAAGATAACTCGTAACAACACAATTACATTCAATCACCGTTCGATCATACAAGTAATCTTTTAACATACAAACTTTTACAATGACGACTCTTGCTAACAAAGCGATTCTCTCGGGTGCTGACAATCATCCACCTATGTTAGAAAAAGATATGCACGGTTCTTGGAAAAGCATAATGGAGCTATACATGATGAATAGACAACATGTACGAATGATCCTTAAATCCGTTGAAAATGGTCCATATAACAACACAATAATTTTCATCAAATGCATAACCTATTTTACTATTATCACAATTGTACGGGGAAATTTTTCGCTTTATTACATTACTTGCATTGTCAATGTCTCAGTATGTCATGTAACTTACATAACTAAAGTAGATGAGCTCACGCAACCTATCTATGACAATCCTATCTTCATATATGTCAAGCAATCATCATAATATATCAATTCAATATCATAATATCATTTTTACAAAGTACATTATTCCTATAATGTACCATTCGCAACGTTATATCAAAACGGGCTTTAAACCGTTATCGTATACCTCTAAACCCTAATTCCATAAAAGATTAATATATAAAGTGAATGTACAAGCTACTAAAGCATATGTACAAGTATCATAACATCTCATATGAATATACATTCTATCCAAAGAAAGGTACAAGTCCTTAAAAGCTCAATATACAAGTCATTAAGCATGATCTCTAAAATAGCCATTTTACCTCCGTTTTCATTCCAATTTCTTCACCACAACTTGTGTACAAGCTACTATACTCATTCTACAATGTGTAAACCCTAATTATTATATTCATAAGCCTTCACACACATATCTACACTCAAAACCCTAATTCAAAAGTCAGAAACCCTAACCCGAGCTAAATACTACACAATGACCCGTTTCTTCATTTTAATCCATTTTAAACCTTAACCAACACTCAAATAAGTTGCACTAACTTATTTTACAATCATATCAATCCTAATTCCTTATCAAACTCATCAGAACTCATACCAAAACTCTTAATTTCAACCACAAGTTTCACTATACCAGTCTCCACAGTATGGATCACATTATCAGTCTCAACAATACTCAAACAATCAGTCATCAACACCTCTTTCAATCACTTATCCATCCAATGATTATCAATCATCAGTTCACCACAACGTTTATTCTCCACCATCATCCATCCCTGAACTGGAATATGCTCCCACAGTTAACCAACAACAACAATAATTTGAATTTCCTCAACTAGACTCAGGTCTAACTATTCCAGTGTTCAAGCATGGTGACGATCCCATTGATGCCATTAACCATATGATGTCATTCCTATCAGCTATCGTCACATCTTGTTATCCTACTACCAATAACCAACTGAGGAATTTGTCAAACCCTAGGAAACAAGCTACCATTAATGATGGAAGAGTGACCTTACAACCAGTACATAAGAGGCAAATTTATTTTGCTACGGGGACAAGTAGGACCTACACTCTAGGAGCAAGTAGAAGCAATACTGGGAAACAAAGGACTATTATTTGTTACAACTGCAAAGGGGAAGGACACATGTCCAAACAGTGCACTAAACCTAAAAGGAAACGGGATGATTCATGGTTTAAGGATAAAGTGTTGCTGGTACAAGCTCAATCAAATGGTCAAATTCTACATGAGGAGGAACTGGCATTTTTGGCGGATCCAAAAACAGCAGAAGTTTAAGCCATACAGACTGTCATTACTCATAATGCTGCTTATCAAGCCGATGATTTAGATGCATATGACTCTGATTGTGATGAACTCAACACTGCCAAAGTTGCTCTCATGGCGAATTTATCTCATTATGGTTCAGATGCTCTCGCTGAGGTACACAATCCTGATAATGTGGATAACCATATGATTAATCAAGGTGTGCAGGTGATACCGTCTTCTGAACAGTCGAATGTTGTGAACTATTCAGAGACTGAAATAACCAGTGATAGCTAGCAAAAATCACTCTATTCCACAGTATGTGAAAGAATTACAACAGGCAGCTGTTTAGAATTCTAGCTCATCTGCACAACAAGATGCACTGATATTATCTGTGATTGAACAACTGAAAACCCAAGTAGTTAATTGTACCAAGATAAATCTGGACAATAAAAGTGTCAATGATACTTTAACTGCTGAGCTTGAAAGATATAAGGAACAAGTTAAAGTTTTGAAAGAAGGACAAAATGTTGATTTAAATAGTAAAGATAATGTTTCAGATTCATATGAACAGTCTGTAGAAATTGATCGTCTTAAACAAACTCTTTTAGAATATGTAAAAGAAAAGGAATCTTTAATGCAAATAGTTACTCTTCTCAAAATGATTTTAAGAAAGAAGAATCTAGGAACATTGATAGAGAGATTGCTTTAGAAAAAAAAGATCAAACAGCTGGATAATATTATTTTTAAAAGAGATCAATTAGCACAAATTGTTCACATGTTGACGAAAGCTCAGCAGTTAGAACCAAAGCTTTATGATGGTAATGTCATTAAGAATACTAGTTCTATTGTGATTCCTGACTTCGAAGAGACCCTTATGCTTGCTGAAAAAAGTCATTCAAAAATGCTTTTAAAACAACAGGATCCAATGATGTTAGAAAAAAAAAGTTAATACTACACTAGTCGATTATGTTCCTCTTAACCAACTTTCTCAAGATTTTGAAACACGATTTGTTCCACAAACTGAATTATCTGCTAAACAAGCCTTTTGGTCTTAGAATTCTATGAATTCTTCAGATCTGAATCCTTCTTGTAGATCTACCAAAGTTAAGGTTCCGAAAGAACTTCCTAAAGTCAGCATGGTAAATACGAGTTTGAAGAAACTTAAACACCATCTTGCTAGCTTTGACGTGATTGTCAAAGAAAGAACCACGGCCACAGCCGTCACTAAGGGCTCGTGGGGGTTTGAACATACAAAAGCTTGTTTTAGGGATGAAATAATTCCATTTGTAAAAGCTTTGAAGGACTTATTCAATACATTCGATCAATATTTGATTGATGAACTTTTTGAAGTCCAAAATGTCTTTCATCAAATGGAACAGGCTGTGGAACAACATCGTTTAGAGTCAAAAACGTTTAAAGTTAAAATGAATCAAGTTTTAAATGAAAACAAACGACTCTTGGAACAAGTCATCAATAAAAATATAGTGAACATAATTATGAATTCTTCTATGGATAATGCTTATGTGAATGTGCATGAATGTGAAAAATGTCTCAAACTTGAGGCTGAGCTTCTCAACAAAAAGGATTTCATTAAAAAAGAGACTTACGATAAATTGTTCCACTCTTAAAAAACATTGCATTTCTGTAGAAGTTGATACTCAACTTAATCAGGAAATTTTTCAAAGAGAAAATTCAGTTTCAAATCAAAGTGCTCCAAGTTTTGATCAATATTTTGAATTAAATGAATTGAAAGCTCAGTCCCAAGAGAAAGACACGGTCATAAAAAAATTGAAAGAGAGAATTAAATCTCTAAGTGGAGATATGAATAAGGATAAGATCAAAAAGGACATAGAAGAGATTGAAACGATAAATATTGAATTGGAACATATGGTGTCAAAGCTTATTGCCAAGAATAAACATTTGAAACAGACCTATAAGCAACTTTATGACTCGATCAAACCAACACGAATTCGATCAAAAGAACAATGTGATTCTTTAGTTAGTCAAGTCAATTAAAACTCTATAGAAATCTCTGATTTAAATGTAAGTCTTCAAGAAAAAGATTTGGTCATTACAGCTCTTAAAAATGAATTAAGAAAACTTAAAGGAAAGGATTTAGCTGATAATGTTGTTACCAAACACCCTATTACTCCAGAAATGCTTAAAATTGATGTGGAACCAATAAACCCAAGATTGTTGAACAATATGTCAGCTCACTTTGATTACCTTAAGCACACTCAGGAAGAAGCTGTGATTCTTAGGGAAATAGTGGAATAAGGAAAATTACAAAATTCTCTAAATAATTCCTAAGACTCTGCGTGTAAGTATACAAAAAAAAATTAGGAGTTGCTTATTTGCATCAATAATTCAGGTGATAAATTAGTGGCTGTGACCCCAAAGAACAAGGATAAAAGAATTAGATCACATCCTCAGAAAACACAAACACAAAAACAGCTTCTTCATCAAACCTAGTTTCTAACAAACCTATGTTGTCTTCTACAGGAGTAACACCGTCTACTAGTGCTAGCGGATCACAGCCTTCAGGCAATACAATGAAAGATAAGATTTAGCGAACACCAAGTAGTACTCAGAAGAATAAAGTAGAAGCCCACCCTAGAACAGTTAAATCTAGTTTGAAAAATAAGAATTGTTTTGTTAAACCTAAAAGAAATGCAAATGTACAGCATTCCAAGCTTAATGCGAATTCTGAATTTCTATGTGCTAAGTCTAATGGTTGCATACATTCTGATAATCATGATTTATGTGTTCTGTAAGAACCCGAATTTAAGGTCATTATTTATTTTGACTTATATATTAATTTTCTAAATTATAGAAAATTTTCATTTTATTATTTTGTCGATTTTGGAGAAAATCGTCGGAATTGAAGAAAAAGTGCTATGCGTTAAAAATTTAATCGTTTTCGAGCAACGAGAAATCAACGACTTCGTATTTTGGCCTCGAATGCCAATTATATCTTTATTTTATAAAGAAATTATTTTTAAAAGTTTACATGTGCAACCGAGTTAAATTTCGTGTTTTGGAAAAAAGTATCGGGCTAGGAAAGGTTTTAGGACCCGAGAATATCACTCACTGGTCATTATTATTTAGAGAAGCGAATGGGCCCAATAAGCCCACTCACTTCCCTCCCCCCCCCTCAACAATTCAGTCGAACCAAATACCCACATCGCCTTTTTTAAATATTTTTTTTTTTTATAACAAACAAACTCCGTTAGATAAACAACCATTTATTTTCTCCTTGTATAACACACACAGAACAGTTTCAAAGAAAAAAAAAATCCATAACCCCTTCCTGCTCTCCCCCTTTGTTCGACACAACCAAACTCAAAACCACCATCATCATCACCAAAACTCAATAAAATCCCTTCCTTATGACACCTAATCATCTCTAAAAATTAACCTTAATCTATCCCCATAACAAAAGTCACCATGCAATTGATTTAGAAAAAAAAAATCCTAATTTGAAGAACTTGAAGATTATTAGGGTTTTGCTTAAATTGAAGGTATTGGAGCATTAAGGGTTGAATAATTAGTGATTACAAGCAAGATTGGACCCAAGAAAAGTTAGGGTTCATCCTTTTGGGGGTTTTGTGCCGCGGCCAAACACACAAACAAACATAGGGTTTGTGTTGTTGACCATCATCTAGTGAAAACCCCATTGTAAGTATCTTTTATTACTTGTTATTTTGATTAGTTATGGTTTTATTGAACATGCATTGTGGTTGATTGAACTTTAGGGACATGCATGACCATGGAATAGTTAGACATTGATTGGATCATGATTTTGAGGGGATATTATGATAATGGATTGGTTGTGGTTATTGTTTGAGTTTGTGGATAGGGAAATTGAGGTTTGGAAGTGGCTAAATTAGGCGTAAAACTAGGAATTGGGGGACTGTTTGACAACAGCAGGTTGTCGTGGCTTATTCTCCAATTTTGGCTTAGGGTCTGTAAACAAAAGACATAGGGGGATAGATATAGGTCTTAGGTATATGTGATAGTTGGATGCTCAACTAACTCCTCCAGATGAAGGAGTTATCGTCAATTTATGATCATAGGTCAAATCTGGACCTTCGAATACAAAACGTGTTAATCTCTAGGATTTTGAACTAAAGGTTTGGGTTTTAAGGCATGGCTCAGTACTAGACACATAAGAAAGACTCCAGCCCATGGCCTCATGTCGATAGCTATTTTAGATTAAGAATTATGCACTTTTCCGTAAGGGATAGGAGTTCAGCCAACTTTCTGGTTTGACCTTCGGTTAATAAAAATCCAATTCCCGTGGATTGGTGAATGGTATAATTGATTGGCCAAATGTTTTGAAAACTAGACTTAAGTGTCTTTCCAGGGGTGAAAGCCTCATTTTTTTTATCTTTTATAGATTAAGAGATACGATAGCGTGAAGTTGACTAAAATCTGGAAATTGAGTTTTCTGTTTTGAGTTTCAGTTAGTAAAAAGAACTTTTCTCTTAAATGGTAAACAATTGGAATGATTGGCTTAGTGTTCTGGAAAGTAGACTCCAAGGGATTTCTAGAGGTGAAAGCCTCACTTTCATAGCCTTAATGGTTTGAGAGCAATGCTCTCATAAATCTGACCTAAACCAGAGAATAGACTTTTACATCTCTCATTTCTTCTTTACTTGGTGAGTTCATAGCCTCGCCTTTACTTTTATTGTTTTATTGAAAACCCGTGAGGGAGATACATGCTTGTTTTAAAAATTGAACACAAGATGGTTTGGTATGCTGGACCCGTTCTTGAATTATATTTTGCACGAGTACCTATCACATAAAGTCCCTAATTTCATGAACTGCTTAATTACTTGGATTAGCGAGCGCTAATACATTTGATAGATCTAATGGGGCTGACATCCCCCGTCCGGGGTTTGGATCCATTGTGGGAACACCCTTGAACGGACGATTTGTTATTAGAGAAATGAGGTATATTAGCGATGATACCTCGTGTGGGGGCAAAGAAAATTGTTTATTTCATATGGTAATTTATTACATATGTGGTTGATGTTAACGCTTGCGGTGTCATGAGATCGATGCAAATATTTATATAACTTGTTTGATCCACAATGTTATAAGATGATGTATAAAA
>BQNB010079630.1:10097-30182 GCA_026074375.1 Tanacetum coccineum | reverse complement strand
ACTCCACCTTAGACTTATCAAACTCAATGGTATCATTACCATTAACAGTAAGCTTTCTTCCAGTGTTCTTTAAGAATCTCTTTGCCCTCATTATTAGCATAGCCATCTGCCACCTTAAATCCATCTTTTATAAATCACCAGGATTAATTTATTGCAAGTCCTCATTGTTAAGTTATGGACTGTTTGGTTGACATGCAAAAAAGCACAGATGACAGCATCACTTAAATTTTCAATTGTTATTGAGTTAACAGCAGTAGATTGAGTGTTAGCAGTTGAGTTAACTGCTCCATTTATACTGCTGGTGCTGTTTGAGGACACAAAGGCTACGTTTTGTGTGTTTGTGCTTGAGTTTAATGTTCCGTTGACCTCTGGTTCATAGATATTCAGGTTGTTGTAAATATCATCCAAGCTTAATGTATATATCTCAGACTTGTTCCTCCACATAATGGTATGTGTGTTCCATTCTAGTGACAGATTTATTAAGAACTTCTGATTCACATCTTCTTGTGAGATACTTTCACCATGAATCTCTAACTGAATGATAAGCTTTTGAAGCCTATCAAAGGTTTGATCTAACACCTCTGAGCTAGATGCAGTAAAATTTTCATACTGCTGCTTTAGAAGATTCCTCTTAGTCTTTTTAGTAGCAGCATTCCCTCCAAACCTCTTCTCAACAGCATGCAGCAATAACTTGGCATCTTTGATGGAGTTAAACTTCAATTGATGTTCATTAGGGATGCCCATCAATAAAGTGCTTCTTGCTTTCAACTCTAACCTCCTTTGTGCCTTTCTTCAGCAGTTGTAGGAGCAATTGTAGTATCAACACCTTCAACAACTTTTCTTATTAGAGGTGCATTACCATTCTCTATGACTTCCCATAGAGAATAATCAATCATCTGGATGTACTATTCCATCCTCATCCTCCAAAGCTCATACTCACCTGGTTTGAGCATAGGCACTTTTAATGCAGCTACATATGCACTTTTGATGCAGCCACATATGCAAAGTTTCTCAAAGCAACAAGCTCTGATACCACTTGTTGATCCCGGTTAACTTCTAATGATCGAATTCCTTAAGCTTGTTTAAGGTTTAGTTATGCTAGATAAATCTAACACAACTTAGTTTAATAAATTTTGTTTGATAATACTAAAGATTATGCGAAATCTAATCTTAAATATAAGAAGAATTCTTCAGTAACATAAAACAATATAATTTCAACAATAAAAGCTCCAATATTATTATTACAAATAATACGAATACTCTCCTAGTATTAGGGTTACAAAACCTTGAAGCTATAACGATATCAAAACAAAAGATTTCTAGATGGCAAACTCTATGCCCTAGGACCTCCTTTTATACACCAAAGAGTCCTAGTCGATTTACAATGTATTACTAAAACTTAGATTATTCTCAAAGATCTATTCTATAAATAACAATCCTTATCTCATAAGTAATTTTGATCTTCAAGCAATATTTATCTTTCAGCAGTTGTAACTTTCAGCAGTTGTAACTTTGTACCATCAGCATTAACTCTTAACAAGCAGTAGTAACTTATACACCACCAGCATTAACTATGTACAAGCAGTAGTAACTACTTAGAATATTTTCTTGAATCTTCACCAGCATTACTAACTTTACTCTAGCAGTACTAACATATACTAGTAGTACTAATATACACTAGCAGTACTAAGTTACACTAACATTAGTAACTATGAACTAGCATTACTAACTACTTAGCATATTTTTTATTAAGATTACTGAACAGCACTAAGTTTTACTTAGCAACAGTAACACAAACCTTAGCAGCAGTAACTCCAAGATCATCAAGAAGTCTTTTAATCCCAACAGCAGTAGATACGAAACTTCTATCGGCACCCCTATCAAATAAAATCGAAGCTAAATGGTTGTTTAGGAGGAATGTACCCATGACAACATTAGAGTTTGGGTTTGTCCCGACAGTGCCCACAGCATGAGCTCTTGCTACAGCATTACCATTTCCAGCCCGATTTCCCTAATTTCCGTTCGTTAGCTTTGGGCAATCACTCCTGAAATAACCCTGAGCTCTACACTCAAAGCAAGTGAGAACTCTTTGATTTGCCCCTTGGGCTCTCTGGTTATTATTGGCAGCAACATGCCAGCTTTTACAATCATATGCCGAATGTCCAATCCTCTTGCAGTTAGTGCACTTGGGAGCACATTGCCCATCATGGTGATAGTTGCATTTGGGGCACAGAGTTTTAGATCCTCCATAAGGTTTCTTCTCACCAGGCCCAGCAGTGTAAACCCGTGCCACATTATTCCTTTTGAATGGCTGTTGTTTGTTTTGATTGTTCCTTGAAGTGTCCTCAAAGCCTGACGTTCAGCAAGAGTGAGGATCTTTTTATCCATCAGTTTAATTGCAAACTCAATTGCTTCCTATATAGTCTTGGGTTTCGATGCCTTCACACTTCCAAGAATCATGTCGGGGAGACCATCGACATACTTTTCAACTATATCTGATTCCTCGAGAAACATCATATCGCACATCAATGCCAACTCTTGAAAACGTTGGTTATAACTCATCACATCGGTACCTTTTACCTTTAAGTTTCACATTTTAGTTTCCAGCTTTTTGATCGCGCTCCTTGGACAATATTTATCGGTCATCATCTTTTTCAATGTTTTCCATGGCATTGCATATGCAACATCATGTCCGACAGCCCTAACGTGGGAGTTCCACCATGTCAAGGCATTTCCTTGAAGAGTACAAGTTGCAAACTTGACCTGACATGTGACAGTGCAGTTGCTGATATGGAAAACTGATTCCATCTTTTCTAACCATTGGGTCAGACCGACAACTCCTTCAGTGCCTTTGAAATTCATATGCTGGCACTTCAGGAAATCAGTGTAAGTGCACTCACAAATAGTAGACACCTGTCTCCTTCCGCCAGTTGCTGAATCATGGCTGTCATCACCATTTCTGCTTCTTTCTGCATCACGTTCCGCCAATGCATGAGCAACACCTTGGTCTATTAGTGCCTTAATCTGAGCATCAGTCATAGGTGTGGTAGGGGTGGTTGTTGTGGCTGGTGATGTCCTTGTAGTTCTTTTCTTTGGTGCCATTTTCTTCAAAATCACAAGAAATATAGTACACGTTAGATTTCATATAATCATAAACGCAACATGACATATGCATAATAAATAAAATGAGATCACAACCCACAGTGAAATATACAACTGAAGTGAAATCAACAATGACACAAGTAAATTAACATGCATACATAACGACATCGATAATCATACATCATAGTTCTGATTACAACATGATCAGTATAATGAGATACAAAATGAAAAATATGGACCTAAGGCAATGCTAGCCGGGGGTCACCCATAATACTTAACATGCCATACAATGATAGCTAAAAAGATAAAACAAAAATCCCTACAGCCTACTAGCAGGGAGTAACCCATAAAGCTTAATAGGGTATATAGGATAGCTACAAATGATACAAGACTAACAGCCGTTGCTAGCTTCTGCTGGCTCATCCTAAGGATATGGATCTCTAGCCTCTAGTGTCTAAATACGTCCAAGTGCTGTAGTCAAATGAGTCTGAAGTGATGAAGTCTGAGCCATCAATGTCGCAACCTGTGCCTCTAGTTTCCTGACTTGGGCCTCTATAGCTGCACTCCTGTCCTCAGAACCAGTCCATGCCCTACGAGCATACGTCGCCTCTCTATCTAAAAGCAGAACTGTATGGTGGTAAAATCGCCTATCTTTAAATAGTGTGTTGACTCGGGCTCTAAGAAAAGTTTGGTCGTCCTGTGTGCTCAAATTGCACATAGAACTCATCAGTGTCCTGCATAACAGTAATAGCAAGCTCTATCACTCTCTGGTTGACCCCCTGCAAGGTGGTCGGTGCTATCTCTAACATGGCCTCAACTATCTCATCCCAAGTGTCTATAATCCCATAACCCATCTCCCTAACCTTGTATCGCCTAAGGTCGGTCTCTAGAGTAGGCCTTGGCTGTCTCGCAGCACCAGCTGCTGAACTCTCTTCGACCTCGAATCCAAGAGCAGGAGTAGTAAAGCAAGCTCTCTTCCGAGGCGGCATCTCAGCCTCGGGAATATCAATCTTATAGGAAGTAGATAGAAGTAATAAGGGTGGTGATGCAGCTCTCATTCGAATCCCAGCTGCCCTATAGCCTAATGGTACCTTAGCATCAGTAAGGCTAGTAGTGAGTGGTGATGGTAGGGATAATAGTAGAGATGATACAGGTAGTGGTGGTGATGGAATATGGGGTAGTGGAGATGAATATGGAGTAAGTGGAGATGGTGGTGAAGTAGGTAAGGCAAGAAGTCTGTCAACCTCTGCCTCAGATGGGAACGGTATAGGTGTCTGAGGTCTGACCGTCTTCCGTGCCCTACGAAGTCGAGTCTGGAAGGGTGGTACAATAATCTAAGGTGATCTGGGTGTAGGTGCAGACTCATCAGTCTCAAATGCCTCTGTATCCCCAACTGAGGGAACATGGTCAACAATAGGTACCGTAGAAGAGTCGGCCGGAGCTAGGTGCTCCTCCTCCTCATCATCATCCTCATCCTCAAAGGCCTCCTCATCCTCGTCATCAGCAACATCATCATCATCGTCATCATCGAAGGGCTCATCATCACCATCCCCTCCATCAGCAGGATAGTCAGCATGATCCTCCTCGGGGTCCTCCTCCGGATCTGAGTTAGCCACATAGCCCGGGGATAGGGCTATAGGAGAAGCATCAGAAGGTATAGGTTGGTCCTCTATAGGTGCCTCATCCCCAGACGGTACCAAGTACTCCAGGTACTCGGGCTCCGGTACGTAAACTAGAAAAGGTGGGTGCTCAGGACCGGGCACGTAATTGGGAGATGGTGGGTGCTCAAGTCCAGGCACATAGTCTGGAGATGGTGGGGCTACCGGATGCATGGGGAGTCCATCGTATCCGTATACAATAACTCTTGGAGAACCTGCGTCAGCCGGTTCCTCATCAAATCCCCCATAGAATCTCCATGGCTCAAAATTAGTGTAGACAGAGGTGTAGGTAACCGTGGATGAAGACATGACTGCTGAAACAATAAAATAAACTTATATAAGTATTTTATCTAAGACCAATATAATATATACGTAATATGATATAAGAATGTATATAGATCATGAAAGCATCTAGTCTAACCAACTAATGCAACTCAATAGTTTTTGTATGATGCAATGTTTGAAAATAATTATAGTCCAAGTAAAAACATTTGACCTGGTTCTCTATAACCTTAGATCCTGATGCTAATCTGTAACACCCCCAAATAGGGTCGCAGCAAAATATGCGTCTGAGAGTGTTACATCATAGATCAATAGCACAAGATATGAGAACGACCTCTATATGAGTTGTTTACAAAAGATACACTGGATTAAATAAAATTGTTTGTTACAAAAGCCCGAAGCTTAAATTGTTCATCCATAAAAATGTAAAGATTTTAACACATAATAGATATTCCCCAAAATGTAATGCATTTAAATCTCCATGCAAAATGACTCCCAAAATGTTGACCACCAATGTATCCTTGTTTCTCGTACCTTATTGACTTGAGAAAAACATGCTTTAAAACGTCAACATAAAGTTGGTGAATTCACAGGTTTAAGTAAGTATAAAGTAGGATCGCAAGATTTCCAAATGTATGATAAGTAATGAATACAATATCACAAAAGCAATTACGAAATGCACTAAGCTCATGACACTGAAGCTACAACATATATGTATTCAAATTAATGCAAATAATGTGCCCGTGTAGATGTTTAACCCGCAACATCCAAATTGTTCCGACATGGTATACATTCATCGTTTTGGTACCTCCAAAACTAGTGAGCGCTACTCACCCGAACGGGGATGTCAATCCCAAATAGATCTATTCATAACATTCGCGCTTACAATCTAGTAATTAACAGTTCATGATTCATGGGCATAGTGGGTTATAACTACTTAGGCAAACTCGTAATTTGTATAAAAATTGTACTTGCGTCCAATCGTAAAACAATGCATGTTTCTCACCCTAATGTTGTAAATCATTGTAATTGTATAAAAATGCGTGGCTATGAACTCACCTCAAGTGAATGTGTTGATAATATAAATCAAGTATGTAAATCGTCTCGGGAAATCCGAATGAAACCTAATTAATTATAGGTCGTATGAGTATAATGTATTTAATATAAATATAATATCACATGTTATATAGTTACACCACCACCTAATAGTTTTTGTTTAATTTGAAAATGTTGAAATAATAATTAAATCGTACTTTGTTAAATAAAGGTGTATGTATTTGTATCCGTAAAGAAAATATTATTTTTGTTCAACAATGTATTATTTGTTAATAATATATGATTTAATATTTTTATTGGTTATATAATGATATTATATAATTAGTTTAATTGTTTTATAAAATAATGTATAAAAGTAAAAATAGTGCACAAGGTTTTATAAACCTCATATCTTTATCGTTTTAACACCGTTTTATACGTTTCTTATGTCCATGGTTTCGTATTAAGAAAATCTATCAAAATATTATATTTATAATATTTTAGCTACTTATGAACAGTAACTTTTACAGGTTATGTAAAATATATAAAATTACTTTTATGTATTTAATTATATAAAACTTGCAAAAAGCATAACTCATTCATTTTAATTCCGTTTCGCTTGTTCTTTATATGTATGGATTCGTGACGAGATAAACTATGTAAATAAAATACTTAGTGAATTTATTAAAATCTGTGTCAACTCAGAAAAGTCAAAACAGTTTATAAAAATATTTTTATAAACTTAAATCTTGCAAAACTCGTAACTTATTCGTTTAAATTCCGTTTTTCGAGTTTCTTATATGCTTGGAATCCTCATGACAAGTACTATCATTATAAAATATTTATATATTTCTACCAGATTTGTAAAAGTAATGGTTTTTATAAAAATAACTTTTATAAAAACACTTTTATATATTTAATTATAGTAAACTTATAAATGTCATAACTTCTTCGTTATAGCTCAGTTTTTCAAGTTCTTTATATGCTTATGATCCTTATAATATGTACTATTTTAATAATATGTTTCCAAGATTTATAAAAATTCGTATTCTAACAGTAGGTCCAAAACAGTGGGTTTTTATATAAGTGTATAAATTAGTTTATATAAATTATTCCTTGGTTCAAATTAGTACATGTCCTTTGCAATACTTTATGCCATATTTCTTACATATTTTGGGTCCTCTAAATTGTCCATAATGATTGTCCAAGTATCAAGTCCTCATGCTAATTTGTCCATAACTTTATAATTAAAACTTTCAACAAATTAATTTATAAACTAACCATATAATTTAACCAACAATTATATATAGTATTTTACTTGTGTTCCATCACATTTTTAACATCATTTCATAATATAAATGTATAAATTCAAATTTCACAATAGCTTGTAATATTTCATAAATCATAAAAACAAACCTAGGTGGTGATTAACATAATAACATGTATGTAAAACAAGTAAATGAATAAATGGAAAGATTAAGGCTTAGATAAACCTTAGAGAAGTGTATGAGAATGAAGAACACAAGATCAAACCCTAGAAATCAAACCCAAAATAGAAACCCTAATCAAGAAACCCTAGCTTGCTTTCTTGAATCAAACCCATACCCAATCTTCCAAACCACTTTGAAACACCTTAGATATGATAACTAATGAGCCTTGTATTCTTGAAAAATCAAATGTATGAACCCCTTAATAACTCTAAATCTGTCGTGGGTTTGAGTGTATAAGAAGAGAGAAATGTTTGATTTTTTTACTTGTAAATGAAAGAGTGTGTGTGAAAGTCTTGCTAGTATATCTTTATATACTAGTTGGTTATTATGCAAACCATGGATTCAAGAGGTGGTTTAGGGTACCAAGGGTACAAGTGCTCTCCTCCTCCCTAGGAGGAGGGATGGGACTTTAGTGGGAAATATTAAGCATGTGTGTATTTGAAAGTGAAGTTTGAATTTGGTTTTGTATTTAATTCATAGGATCCGGCCCTTAGTGTTTATGGGTATAGAAATTTTTAAATTTTTCTGCATTGGGTATAAATGTGGGTATTTGTTTGAGTATAGATGGGCATTGATGCTTTCGGGTATGCCTAAACATAATTTATTGCAAAACTTACGTAACCAATAAAAATAAAATATGAAAAGTTATAAATTATACTCATAATAACTATATAATACTTGCTTGACGTAAACTTTAACTTGTTTGGTGTCCGTTTATGTTGAATGATTATTTTTAGTTTACGCGATTTAACTATACGATAAAAATCAAAAGCGAACGCGTAAAACCCTAAAAATAAATAATGACAATAATTGAGTCGGGAAATGACCTGAAATAACGGATTCTTACAGCCCTTAGGGGTGGGCATGGTTTGATTTGGGACGGTTTTTGGCTAAAACCAAAACCAAACCGAAATATTCGGTTTTTATAAAACCAAAAACCAAAACCGCTCGGTTTTTGGCGGTACTGTTTTTTTATTTTTTGGTTTTTCCGGTTCGGTTTTTTGGTTTTTTCGGTTTCAAACCATTTAAATTTTGTCGTGGTTAATTTATATTAATAAACTTGTTTTACGTAGAAAATTGGTTATTCTTTTTTATTTTTTTGTCAATATGCGCCTAATAATGTTTACCCAAATTTCTACAATTATACACATATAAATGAGACACACACACGTACAAGTAAAAATACACACAATTTGATCATTGTCTATATTGTTAAGTAAACACACGTACATAACAAACACATATATAAACATTAAGACATATATACATTATAATTCCACCAACAAAATAAATATGAATTTTATATATACATATATATATATACATCTATCTATATATTATATTATACATACATATAATTATATAACATACATACATATATAATTATACATACAGAAATATAGACATATTTTTTATAGTATTTTAGACTTTTCTAAGTTTAAAAATAATTTTTTAGATTTTTTTAGGAATTAATTTGCTATTTTCTAGGATTTAATTAGATTAAATTAGTTTTTAATTCATAAAAAATTCAAAAATAATAAAAAAAAATTTTTTCTTTTTCTAAAAATTTTCTTTTGTCTTATTTTAGGTTTAGAAATTTAGTTTGCATTTTTAAGATTTAATTTTGCCTAAATTACTTATTTGTCGCGTTTTATTTGCTCCCGTTAATTGTTTTTGTTAATTAATTATTTTAGATTGCTTATTTTAATTGTTGTTTTTAATTGGTAGACATAGATAATCAAATCAATCTTTGTTCTCATTAAAATCATTATCCAAACAAGAACGTGATTTCAATTTCGCAAGTCGTTGGGGAAACGACCCGGGGAATCATACTTCTCGGTTATCATACATATTATATATATATATATATATATATTTCCTCAAGGGAGACTTTGGGAATCTTCTTAATTGCTCTAGTGATTATATTGCTATAATATTTTATATATGTATGTAAAACACTAGTATCACCTCCACATCAGGAATAAAAGTTAAGTCAATACCCCCATATGTTTGTCAAATGATCTCCATGTTATGTTGATCCACCTGAATTTGGGTCATAGAATAGTTTATTTGTAAAGTATGTAAAAGTTCAAGTGTAGGGGTACATCTATAAGCCCCAAGTGATGTATTATGTTATTCAAAAAAAGGGAGAATAATATAAAAGAAAAAGAAAAGAGATTGATGGGGAGTTTTGTATAGTTTGTATATCTTTGTCCGAGTTCTTGGCTTAGCAACCCAACCAGCGTGTATTGGTATAAGTAATTAGCTAACCCTTTTACCTCAAATTCACCAAAAATTCACTCCCCAAATGTATCCCATCCGTTTCTGTTTCCATTTACGTTATCTCACACCTACACCCCGCAACCCTTTAAAAGACCTCTTTTATAGTAATGAATAATGCTTGCGCCTAGCGGTGGAGGTCTGATCCTTTACCAAGCCTATATTAATTTATATGCTATGACAAGTAATAAGTGTTAATTTTCTGTTTCCCATAGTTATTATAATTTATTATACACCCGAGTGAAAGAGAGAATCATAAACACTTATGTGAGGTGCTAGTATATACTTTCCGTGCTTTTAATTACGAGGTCTAGAAGGTTGTGTTATAAAATGCTTTTAAAGAGTAGGTTAAATGCCCCCAAAATTGCTATTGTCTAGGTAGAAAAGCCCATTTACTTGAGGACAAGCAAATCCAAAGTGTAAGGGTATTTGATAAAGTGTCATTTTATACACTATTTCGGGGTCATTTAACCCTTTAAATCATGCAAATATGCCTAGATTATGTGCTTAATCGTTTATTTTCAGGTTTTTAGCACTTGAATGGCATTTGGAGGAAATACACGTGACTTGGGCTCATTTAGAGAAGAAACGGACAAGATTACAGACCTACACCAAATCTCTTAGAGAATCATGCTCACAGAGTGTGGAGACGGCGTCGCATGCATAAAGCGACGCCGTCGTGATCTATCTAGTGACGGCGTCAGGAAAATGACGATGGCATTAGGACGTAACCGACTCAAATCAGATCTAGAAGATTCCATTGGTGACGGCGTCGCGACTACAACTGGACGTCGTCGCGATGATTTTTCTATATATATTAAACTGAATTTAGGGTTTTAAGTGTGTAACTTTGTATATTAAACTGAAAAACATGCTTAAAACGTCAACATAAAGTTGGTGAATTCATAGGTTTGATTCAAATATTTTCAGTGTGGACCACAAGGTTCAAAACGTATGTGACAGTTATAGGAGATTCAATATCACATAAAGAGGCATTTACGTTGCACTAAGCTCATGACACCAAAGCTAATGGAGAGGTAGCATGTACATTGCTAAATAAAATATCCCTGGTAGGTGTCTGATCAAGACACCTGTAAATCCCTTGTGGATATTTAATTAGCTTGTTAAAGCTTTAGTTATCTTAGATAAAACTAAAACAACTCTGATAGAAACCTTGTGGTGTATATATACAGATTATGCGGAATTAATCTTTATATACTCAAAAGAATAATACAGATTCAATGATTATAATTGATTATATTTTATAATTCTTGTTTCTTATTGCTTCTTGTTGATGTATGTACGTGTTAGGCTCTAGAAAACTAGCTATAAGATATTAAATTGGCATAGACGTCTAGGGAAACACGAGTGTGTCGTAAGGATACCATTGGTAACAGTATTCATAATACCTTACCCCTAATATGGTTGATCCCTCTTAAGTGTTTTAATGTGTGTAATGTACTCTTAGGGGCCTTATAATAGTCTTCGTACTACCTTACTTGTACGTTGCCCTAACGGAATATTACATAGACGGCGGGTTCGTGTAATTCGTTCATGAAGTAGGAAATACTTACACATTACATATCAAGTATGACAAATCAATATGTAGAATTGGATAGCTAGCAAGGAGTAGTGCATCCCAGGTGAATACGCTTCGTTGTATAATTGTTTTCTAGTTTATTTCATTACAATTAGAGTAGTCATTAGCTAAATTAAAACCCCTTTAAACCTGAGATTTTACTTGCTTTCATAAAACATAAAAATACAAAAATAACCTTCCTTCAACCCTTAGACCTTAGTGAACATTCGATCTGGCCTTCATAGTGCTATTCCCCTAAAGAACGATAACAACCCTCGAGTCTTGCCTATACTACACTACAACGATTAAGTACTCTGCCTAGGGAGTTGTAAAACTTCATGTAGAAGTCTCTACAACTATCGCGTCAGGTATTCGAACAGAAGGTAAACAACATGTATCAAAAATGTAGAAAAATAAATAAAAACACTTAAACAACTAAAACACATAATAACAAACTAATAAAAACTAAACTAAAAACATAAAATCTAATCTAAAAATAAAACAAGTATTAAAATATTTCACTCTCCAGCAACGGCGCCAAAAACTTGATGTGTTATTTAGTATAGGTAATTATATTATCAAGTTTTACTATTTATATTTTTCCGACTTTACCTATTAACTAACACTAATGGGCAGTGTACCCGATCAATTGTAGGTTCATTGGTAAGTAGGGTTTCGATCACTAAGAGTAAGCATTAATACTTAATCTACTAGTATTCTGATTATCTAAGTTAAACCTAATTAATCCTTATTAAACCTTAACTAACACAAGCCTAAGAGACTAGTACGAGTTTTGGTTTAATCTAAACTAACAAAGCGATAAATATGACAAATAACACACACAAGCAGGTAAACAAGCGATAAAGAAGAGGTCAAGCATTTTTCTAAGGAAAACGTATTAACCAAGTTTATTTAATTAAAATGTATAAAATGTCTATGTGTGCAATGATTGTACTACTTTCATTGATGGTATATCATTCTAAAGTTAGGTGGTACTTCTCCCTAAACTTTAGGTTTATATAACGGTTAGTCCTGTCACAATCAACCAAACCCGCATAAAGTCCACCCAGTCAATTATAATCTATCTAGGCTACAATATTGAAACTAAGCTCATCGAGGCTTTACCAACTTATGGCTTAATGGTTATCTATATACTAGTATTCTATAATCCAATTAACTACCAATGGAAACATAACGTTATTTATAGTCCTAAGATACCTTAGTCTATAAATCACTTAACCAGAAGTAGAAAAAATATTTTATTTATAGTCCTAGTGATCTAGTTATAAAGATAAGCTATATGTAGTATCTATCCCAGACTCTAGCCTATAGCCCAAATAACGATTAAGTTACAACGGCTTATTTATAATCATAGATCCAATTAATGATAGATGAAAACATAATCAAGCACATAAACTGGTATGAAGTGATATTCATAATCAACATGCAATGAAAGAGTAAACAATCGATATAAACAAATCAAAACATTAAATTATCATAAACTTGGCTAATACCTATAGGTATTAGCCTATAATCTCTGTAACAATTTCAAAATGATTAAAGTAAAGTTCATAAAGGAAACGATACGCTAACTAAACGATTATAGCGAAGTATAATGATTACAAGAGTTTTCCTATGGAATTAATGCACTTGCAGGACCTTCTTATCTTTTAAAATCGTCTGACAATCGTACTTGGTGGTTTTTGCTCTTTGAAAACCGAATTCTAGGTTTTCTATTTATAGGTTTGCAAATTTGGTCGATACGGCGTATTGGTGAGGTCCAATACAGCGTATCGAGGGTATTCACCGTGGCCTCCACAATTATTATATTCTAGAATATTCTTTAACCACCTCCTGATATGGCGCATCGATGCATCTGGATACGGCATATTGGGGTCTTCCCGTCATGGATGTCTTGTGAAGTTAGGGCGTAAATACGCCATATTTGCATAAGTGAATATGACATATCGAGTGTAAAACATGCTTGTTCTGAGAGTTGACCAAAGTTTCATGTACGACGTATATGCTGATGTGGATACGGTGTATTCTTCAAAGTCAAGCAATCGTCTTGCATTCGTCTAAGTCTTGGGATACAGCGTATCTATCTAGAATGATATGGCGTATTGATGTCAGATTCAACAGACTTTCTTGACCTTCTTTGTGTATGCTCCAAAACACGTTCTTTTCTCTAACTTTCACCAATTGCTCGATAATAACTGAGATTCATAAAGATAAGCAATTAAGTATCAAATCTTATATAAATTAATATAAAAAGAGCAATATAGACGGGATAACTGCTGCTAATAATTAGACGTTATTTAATGTCATCACATAGCGTGAAGTACAATTGGGGGTTTAACAAGTGCGGGTATTTAAAATGCCAAAATCCCAAATAAAACACTTCAGGAATCTGGCACGCGCAGCGCGCCACTCGCGAAGTGTTTTTACACTTTTGGGATTTTTGGCCTATAAATACCTACACTTAGACTTTGTATTCCTCACCTCTTGCCATACTTTCTTTCTCTCTTTTTCTTTTCTCCTTCTCTCTAAGTCTAACACCTCTTGTGTTCTTAATCTTCTTATCTATCATTTTATTAAAGAACACATCTCTGCAAGAGAGACACACAAGTACCTAATCCACACTTTTTTGTTATAAGTCGAGGGTCTTCTTTCTCTTACCCTTTATTTTAGAATCGAGTCTCTAGGTTAGGTTAGGAGTTGATTTGAACAATCAAAATTTAGTCAATTTGGTTCTATCAAAAGTCTTGTATCTTAGTGATCGAGCCTAGATCATTGGGGATATAGTTGGAGTTTGGTAAGCTTCCAAGGGGAAGTTCTTAGTGGTCCTAGTTGATCTAAGTGATCCTAGAGGTTAAGTTGAATCATCGGTTCTTAGGGTTGGATTCCGAGGGTGAAATATCATAGAGAGTAGCTCTTATTAGTGATCGTCGATCTTAGTGCATATCAGTAGAGCGAAGTTGTAATACAGCTTATAGTCCACCATAAGGATTATACTAGAGTAATAGTATAGGTATCATGGATTCACAACTGGACGTATTGAAGGTATAAACCCCCCATCCCGAATCAATATATATCGTGGTGTCTCTATCTCTCTATCTATTTCCATCTACTTATTGTTTCTTTACTAAGTAGATCATCACACCACTTGGTTATTTATGACTTGAAGTTTTAGAAACTTTGAAGAAGTCAAGATAACCGTATTCACCCCCTCTACGGTTCTACAATTGGTATCAAAGCGGTTTACTCTAGTTTTTAAGAAGGGATGGAAATGGGCAAGAAAAAACCCATAACCCATGGGTACCCGTACGTAAATGGGCGGGTAATCCTGTTATTTTTTACCCGTGGGTGGGTTGTGGGTGAAATGTTTTACCCATTGGTAGGTGGCGGGTGGGTGACGGGTAATGCATACCCATCATGGGTGTACCCATTTAAGATACCCACGAGTGTACCTGCCTAAATACCCATAGGTGTACCCCTAAACCCATTTGTGTTAAAATAAAATTTATTATACCACTTAAATATTTATGAGGTTGTTAGTATATATTTAATAACTACCAAAATCTCTAGACTACACAGTAAACTAACAATTTCTTTGAGCTAAAAGACTAAAAGATGAATATGAAAGATCAAACGTTCAAAGATATACATGATATCTCTTATTACATGTATGTGATTTAGTGTAATTATGATTAATTTTTCTAGTTTCAGACATGTCATTAAGTATTTTGTGAACTTGGTATTTAGAAAATTAATATGATGTCTTATTCCCTAGTTTCATAGTTAGTTTACATATCATGATTTTTTTATAATTTTGTTCTATTTTGCAAACCCGCGGGTTTACCCACAGGCGATGGGTACCCATGGGCATGGGTATGGGTAAAAAGTTATACCCACTGGCGGGTGACAGGTGGGTGGCGGGTGATAAAAAATCACAGGTTCGGGTGACGGGTTAGATGAACCCATACCTATTACCCACGGGTGCCATCCTTATTTTCAAGCGTTAAATGTGACAACCGTCAAATTCAAGTTAGTAACCGTTAGTGTTGTGTAACATTCTTGTCATATTTTACTTGCATTGGGTTCATTTTATGATTAGTCGGGTTATTTTGTGCAAAACTTTCTATTTTTAGGAACCCTAGTTTACGAACGTGCCTTCGACCTACGATCTTAGGAAAATGTCTTAACGATCAACGATATGCTCAAATGTCTTTAATTTGGTTTCAATATACTCAAATAAACTTAAGTCACTCATTTTTACAAACTTAGGTCTCCCGGTAAACTCGATATTACGTTAACTGTTACGTTTATGCACTTACACTTTTAATAACAGACTTAAAACACTTCAAGATTACCTAAGTGTATAAATTCACTCTTAACAAACCTTATTTAACACATTTTACATTTAACTTACATTACACTATAGATTTTACATATAACTACACCTTTTTACACAAAACCTTACATATTAACATACAAAATCATACAAATTATTATCCAAATAATACATATGAAATAAAAATCAAAAATATAATTATATCCCCCCCCCCTTATGCCCCACTAACTGTCCTCCCCCACCCCATGCCACCTCTTCTTTGTTGCTTCCTTACATACTCATTAACCTCACTTCTCCCAACACCCAGTCCCACATACTCCAACACTCAACCATTATTCATTTTTCACACACACATTTCCTTTCTTTCGTTTCTTAATATAGTGGGTTGTTAGGATTTTTACCCAACTTTAAACAGTCATAACTCACTCGTTTCTTAATGTATGCCTTCGAAACGAGCACTCACACTTAGTCTATGTCTTACCTTTCCAAATTGTATAGCCATTCTCTGGGATTCAAAGTTTAAGATCTCCAAATAATCATTGCAAGATTGGTCTGTAAAAGCTTGAGTTGATTGACAACTTCACTTGTAAAAATTGTTTGAAAATGCTAAAAATTTCCATAATTTATAAATTTGTACAAAAATATACCTAAGACCTTATAGTACACTTTAGTAAAAAGAAATTTGCCAAAACGGTTTTAAAGTGGTTAAAACTATCTTGCAAAGGAGCTCATTTTATGGGCAGATTTAGGGTTTCTTACAACTATGTTTAAAATAGTTTCCAATATTATAAATCTACAAAGGTGATATGAAATAATCTATGTTAGGATAAATATGAGTAAATTATGATGTAATGAAATGGTTACACGAAATTGATGGTGTTTAGAGGTTAAGAAGTGCACAAATACTAACCCAAGAGCTTAAAAAAACCTAATATCCAACTCCAAAGCCCTAATTCCTTTAGCAACCCTTATAAATCCTTAACCAACACTTGAACCTAGCTTTAATAATTTAGAGAGAGCTAAGATTTAGTGTGTGTAAATGTGTTTAAGTGTCTAAAGAAGAATGGCTAGTTGGTGCCTTATATAGTGTAAGTTATGGAATGGTCAAAAGTGGCTTTGGTTGCAAATAGTGTCTAGTATCCTATAATTGGTGTTTGAGAGTGCATGTGGCTTGGGGAGGGGATGTTGAGCCGTCCTATATAGTGTTAAAAGTATAACACCCCGCATTTTCAGGTTACATTCCGATTTCGATAATCTCATAATATAATTTTCCTATCAAGTTATTGGGCATGTTGCGCATGTATATCTCAATGCCTATGCAAATCCCTACGTTTCATGAATTTAACCAAGTCATGCATAGACGAAATTAGTATTACGTCAAATTGTAGAACCTTTTATATTTTCTCTACACTCGTTAAGACCTTACATGAACTCTTCATATCCGTTATTTAAATTGTTTACGCAACAAGAAAAGTATACACTCACGCTCATTTAATCCAAGTGAAACTATTAAAAATCAAACTCCACCAATATGTAACTTCTATAAAATAAAAGGAGATAAGTCATAGAAATAACAACTGATGCACACTACTCCTACATTGTAGCCTATGCCGCCTGATTTTAGTTATTAGATATTCACAAAGTACCTTGACTCCTTTTATCCTACGAGTAAAAGCCCACAACCATTTCCCCAAATCCCACACTCACTCGTGACTTTGTAGCTGCTACCCCCTTTGAATTTGCCTCCAAGAAATCCACAGTAACACACTTTATATTCCTGTACAAATATGCTTACCCAATATGTAGTTACATACTCATGTGAGCATTCAATTGACTAGTCTTCATACCCTCTTATTTGATTATAAGAATGCATGAGCTGAGTACCATACTTTCATAACAACTCAAGGATTTCAATTTTCACATATACTTCCCCCTGCTCATTAAATTCACACACACATTCAAACTTTCATCTCTTCATTATCCCCATCCAACCCTAAGCCTAGTCGACATTACTAGGGTTTTTCTTGTTGGTTCGTAGAAGAGAAAGCAAGGGTCAAGGGGCTGTTGGTTTCGAGTCACTCAAGGATTTCGCTCAATTAGGGTTTCTTGATATTGGAGCTAGGGTTTCCGTAGTTAAGTTTGAGGCACTCTCCCCTGCATTTTGTGAGTAATCACCTCTTAATAGTCATCATTTAATTATAATTCTTGTGCCATAGTTGTGTGCTTAAACTTGTTAAAAATAAAACATATTTTTGCCACTTACTGATGTAGTTCGAATAACCTAGCCAAACCCCATAAAATGTGTTAGTGACTAATGAAACATAGACTATGGTTATACAAGGGTGATGGATTAGAAGGCTAGCCATTTTGTAACTTGGACATGTTATTGGATAAAAAGAAAGAGTGGCTGCTGAAGCTATTATAAAGCACGGCCCACACCAACAACTTTGAGTGTACCATTCGACCTCTAGACATAAATATAGAGTCTGACCTTGTGTGTCACGTAAGAAGGACCTAGGATACTTCGTTTTGCCCCCGGAGTCACCAAATTTCGTCAAGTAAATAAAAAGATAGGAGGATCCAAAGTTAGTACTGCTGCCACGCAGTTAATACTGTTGGCACGCAGTTAGTACTGCTGACCACAGTTTGACACCCCTTACTTTAAGCCTGGTTTCTACCCATTTAGACTAGGGCGTAGAGAGAACAAGTAGGGGCATTTTATAGTCGACCTGGCATGTTATATTTAGCAACTTGAATCACGAAAAATGGCTGAGAAGTGACCTCGCAATTTGGATCCAAAGTTAGTACTGCTGCCACGTAGTTAATACTGTTGGCACGTAGTTAGTACTGCTAACCACAGTTCGACACCCCTTACTTTAAGCCTTGTTTTGACCCACTTAGGCTTAGACATAGAGAAAACTAGTAGGGGCATTTTATAGACATCATAGTAAGCTGCATTTAGGAATTCGACTCATCAAAAATGGTTAAGATACGAACCCACAACGAAGGTCCAAAGTTAGTACTGCTGCCAAACAGTTAATACTGTTGGCACGCAGTTAATACTGCCGACCGCGAGTTCGACACCCCCTTACTTTGTACTCATTTTTGACCCACATAACGACCCCGACTGTCCAAACTTATAAAAGAGAAATTAAAGAAGGCATGACCTAGTTTTCAAAGGTATGCTTGGTTTGTCATAATATGGAGTAACGAAATAGGAAATCTAACATGAAGTTAGTACTGCTGACCGCGTGTCAACAGTCTTAATGGTTAAGACTGTTGGCAGTCGCAATGCCTCCCCTTTGGCCACGTTTTTGATCCCTTAAACGACATTTTTGGACAAAACCTAAATAACAAAAGTTGTAGACGACACGGCCTAGTTTCCAAAACGACTCTTGGTTTATAATTTTATTATGTAACGAGTCCAGAAATTGATTTCAAAACTCAACGTTCGTTCCAAAACTTTATAAATAAAAACTTAAGTATTAACACTTTTAAATTCGTTTTGTCACAACTTTGTCCACTTATTTGACACGTTTAGAGACCAAACTAAGTGTCGATTAAATTAACTATGAAAGTACTTGCGACCTAGTTTCTAATTTGTCCAATATCGTAATTTACACATTTAATGGTAAGAGATTATGACCCGATACATGTGGCCAATTTCCATGAATAACCACACTTTAAACAAGTAATATTTCTCAAACTCAAGCACAATACCAAGGACAAGATTTCATATGTTGTAGTATATTACATGATTAGTAATACGCGTATTATTATTTAGGTAGCGGATAGAGTTTGCATTGTTTTCACGTGCATCACTACCGTGCTCGCTTCATAATCGTTGCTACCTCAGTATATCATTAAGGTGAGTTTATAGTCCCCACTTTTATACTTTTCAATCATTTATCAAATCTCGGGGATGAGATCATGTTTGTTTTACAAAATGGATGCAAGTACATTTAAATTCAAATATTACGAGTTTGCCTAAGTAGCTATAACCCACTATGCCCATTATCATGAACTGTTAATTGCATATATGTAATTGCTAATTGCATTATGTGAGCGCGAATGTTATGAATAGATCTATTTGGGAATTAACAACCCCCGTTCGGGCAAGTAGCGCTTGCTAGTTTACCGGTTGGCCGAGAATGACGAACGTATACCATTTCGGACTCATAGATGTTACGGGTTGAATATCTACATTAGGCATCATCATTTATATGTATTTGATATACATACATTGTTTAGCTTCGGTGTCATGAGCTTAGTGCATTTCGTAATACATTTTTGTGATATTGTATT
>BQNB010079630.1:0-10082 GCA_026074375.1 Tanacetum coccineum | reverse complement strand
TGAATTAATAAATAGATTTTTTTTTGTTAAATTTAAATATGCTTTTGAACTTTGACTATTTTATTTTAAGTTTTTAAATAAGCTATGTATATACGGGAAACCTGAGAGTTTTTGAAACCTAAGGTCCGTGAGTCCCGATACTAGTCTCTGTGGGGTGTCAAAAGCCTGGTTGCTTAGCCGCAAGGTTGGGATGTGCCGAGACGAAAGTCGCTACATGGGATGATCTCGCCTTCAAACTCATTATTCTCGGGTGGAACATGAAATATAGAATTTTGCAAAACGTTGATCCATGGTTGAAATTCAAACTAGCACATTCACCTAAGATATAATAATTGTCGGGAGTGAAAAGTTCACAAATTACAAATATGAATAGTGTTAGCATCTTAACTAATATTTAGCGGCGATTTCGTTTTAAGCTTGGTTTGGAGCTAGTGAAAAGTCGAGGACGATGAATTTATCATTTTTGGGGCATTCTCGGATCGAAATGCATCTTGTTCTATGATCCCTAACGGTTATGGAAATAACGAAAGTCAGAATATTCTAGGTAGTTACTATAAAAAAAAGGAAAAAGTTTTGAAAAATAGGAAAATAGGGTGTTTTAAAGCTTGTGATTTCTTAACTCTCCCCACAAAAGTCTTTGCTACTTTTCAAAGATTTAGTTTGGGGAAGTTTTGAGGTATTTGGTTTTAGAGCATATAATATTGCGTGAGGACACGGCAATCACTTAGTTTGGGGAATTTTGATATGTGAGAAATCACATATCCTTTTTATATCAAAAATGACCCTTAAATGATTAAATTGTGCAAATTATGCTTGTATATTGCTTGTTTTGTCATTTGTGATGTGTAGGTACGGATATTGCAAAAATCACAAGAAAACGGTCAAAACCAGACAAACACGAACACGGGAACGGATAGAGTGCACAAGAGCCGGAAAGTTTCTAGCAAAGGTCAACAAAGTCAACCTTGGTCAACCCACAAAAAAGACAAAACCCTCAAAATCCCAAATGAGCCCTCAATGTTAAATAAATTTCACAAATGGTCCTTAAACATTTAACACCGCTAGTCCTTTTACTAACGGTCGTTAGTCATATAACCAAACCCAAAACCATATACACCAAGCCCAAAACCCTTATAAGCCCAAGTCAACCCCCGTTTTACCCCGGGTCAAACGAAATCTTTATAAATAAAATTTGGGGGGCGGGAAATGTTGTTACTGTTCATTATCTCCCCCAACTTACCCTGCATCAAAATCATAAGGGTAAAATCTTATTTCCCTTCACTCAATTAACGTGGCTCATGATACTTAGTACCAAGCTCCAAGCTGGCAAGAATTACATCACCAAAAGCCCTTGATTGGCCAAGCTCTGACAAGGGAATGCCACGCGTCTCCAAAGAAACACACTTAAATGGAAAAATTGCACTAAAATTAGTGCAAAAGAAGCACATAAAGTTCCCAAAGATGGATTGCCAGTGTGGCAATCCGTGTGCTCACACTTTGATCCAAGGGCTACAAGAGGGCATCCAATGATTGGTTTTAAATGAAGGGTTATGATCAAGAGGAACGTATGAGACCTTGGAACCTTCCTCTCAAGCTATAAATAAAGAGCCTCTCTTACTCACAGGAGTATCTAGAGTAGCTTAGTGTAGTATTAGCTATTAGAGTAATTTTAGCTTAAAAGTTGTTTTTAGCTTATTGTCTTTTAAATCAATGTAATTTTCCTTTATTAAGTTTGTACTCAACTGTTTGAATTAATAAAAGTTTGTTTTCTTAAACGTTCAATTATCAAATTGTGTTCTCACTTTATAGCATTATGATCTAATAAGCCCTTTTATAATCTGTTAAATCTAAATAAGCTGTCAGTTTTAACTAATAAGCTAGAATTCACTTAGTTAAGCGTTAAAAAGCTTAACTAAGCTTAATAAGACTTAAAATTCTCCCAAATTTACCACAGCTTAAAAGTGGAAGGGAAGCCAGAACTGGATGGGCCTCCAAGACCTCACCAGCTTATCCTAGGATAAGCTAGAGCTTGTTGATTAGCTCATAAGAGCATTTGATAAGCCTTGTTTGTGCAAAGGCTATTGTAAGTTTTCTTTTTACATTTTCTAGCTTTAAATCTGCAAATTAGTTCAATATTGCTTATTTTCTGCTTATTGCTGTTTAGAATAGCTTATTAATACTTACTAATGTTGATTAAATGCTTATTATGTTCTCTTGTTAGATTAAATTTTATTTTGCACTTATTTGTTATAAAACAGTGAAAAACCAAAAAAAGTAGCATAGATTATTAGCTTATTATTTCTGCTTATTCAGATGTTTAAATCTGTTCATTAGGCTCATTATAAGCTGATTATCATCTGGTAATTTTAGTTTGAAGTTTAAATCTGAGTTTCATAAGCTAATTATGAATTTAAGAAAGATAAAGGAGTGTTTGGCATTAGACAGCACTAACTTAAGTTAGTGCTGTCTAAGGTTAGTTAGTCCTTTGGTTTGAACTTAAAGTTCACATAGAGGTTTATGAGAGTAGGATTTAAAGTTTTAATTAAAGATTACCAACTTTTGAATTAGTTTAAGTATAAGTAGTTAGAATCTGATAGTATAAGTTTAATTATAATAGCACCTTAAGCTCAAGTTCATTCTAGCTGAACTTATCCCTCAATTTGCATTTAGTTTGGTGATTTTAGAGTGTAGAAAACAAGTTTTGTGCTTGCATTAGTTGGTTTTGAGTTTTGAATGCCTTGCTTGCAAACTGCACCAGCATAGCAATTAGACATATAGCTAATTTCTTTAAATATCAGAGGGTAATATTAGCTTTTAGGTCTTGATTTGAATAACACAAGTAGATTTTAGGTAATAGTAGATCTATTTCAACTTATTTTGCTTTTAAAAGTTAATTAAGCTATCTGTTTTTAAGCTCAAAATAAGCAATTTGTCTTTTCATAATAAAAAGTAAATTCAGTATATGCTGAGTCTTTTAGCAGTTTTCAACATGCTTTTTCCTTGTTCTCTTGATTTTCAAACTATGTTTCAAAAGCTGATTTGAGTAGTCTTTTGGATAAACTTTCTAGAAACATAAGTCTCTTTGCCATAAGGTTCCTTTTACTTGCTTAAAATTAAGCTCAAAAGTAGCTAAGTGTCTGTTTGGATTTCAGTTGTATGCTAAAGTGCTTATTTTATTTTCTGGGCTTATTTGCTCACTTTCTTAACTTATTTTTACTTAAATTGCTTATTAGGTGTAGTTTAAGTCCCTTTTAGCTTTTTTTACTTAAGGTAAGGTTTATTTGAGCTTAATTGCATTGTAGCTTAAAAAAAATTCTAAGTGTTAAAGCCTTTAAGTGATTCTATCTTTCTTAAGCTTATTATAGCTTAAATTCTTTGCTTATTTTTGTTTGTTCCTGCTTATTAGGTGTAGTAGAGCCTGTCTTAGCTTATTCACCCTTTTTATTAGCTTATTTAGTGTAAAAAAAGCCCAACAGTTAGCATTTTATGGTTTAGTATAGTTTAGGCTTATTCTGTCTCTACTTAGCTTATTTTGTGCTTATTTTTGATTTATAAAAAAAGTGCTTTTGTAAAAATTGCTTATTTAGTGCTTTTCTAAAAAGTTATAAAAAATGGCAAAAACAAAAACATTTAGGATTAGGGGAAGCCCCAGGTGAGCAAGGCTCGAACCCGGGACCTCTACCCTTATCCCAAACGTTTTACACACAACACACTCTACCACTTGCCCTGGGGTCTTTTTCGGTTTATCTTTGCATAATTAATCCTTTATACACATTTTAGCTCTTTTAGCTTATAAGCCATTTTTAGCTTATTTCACAGCTTATTCGATAAGCTGTTTTTCCCATCTTATTTTTATTAGACTCCTCACTGTTCAAGCTACTTTTCATGATTTTTCTAGTTTTTTTATAAATTGTTTAGTATTTTTAAACATTTAATTTCATTTAAATCGTTTTTAATTCATAAAAAATTATAAAAAAGTCAAAAAAATATAATTATTTTTTAGAAAATTTTCTTTTAACATTTAGAACCTAGGAAAATTAGATTTGCTTTCGTAGGGTTTAAATTGCAAAATTTGGGTTTTTAAAGAACGAGATTGAATCCCGTTCATGTTTTTAGTGTTTTCAAGCTTAAATCTCCCTCGTTTTTGGTCTAGTTTTCTTTGTTCTAGCTTTTTAGTCAATTAAGACTTCTAAAAACCAAAAAAGATCAATTTAGGGTTTTTAGGTCCCGTTTAGGATTCCTGTTTTGCGTTTTTAGTTAAAAATTTGTCTTCCCTTAAGTGTTTTTAAGTTTTTGCCTTAATTTTCTCGTAGTTTTAGAAAACCAATCATAATCTTGTTCCATTCAAGCATAGATATCAAAATGACTCTCGGCTTTCAATTGCGTTCCTCGTTGGGGAAACGACCCGGGAATCATACTCCCGGATTACTATAATTGTGATTTTTTGATTCTTACCCTTATATTATATATATAAGTATTTTATATTTATATATTATATATTTTAAAAGGTATAGTCAATCTTGATCATATATGATGATTATTGAATCTGTCGCAGATTCACAAAAATGGAGCAGAAAAGTAAAATTAAAAGTTTGGAGTATCGGCTAACTTGTACGTTGGGAAAAAAAGTAATTGCTACTGGAAATCCCATAAGAGTAAGCATGCTAAGAAGATTTGAGTGAGGCGTGTGTTCTTAATGCCAATTATGATACTTCAAAAAGTCAATAAGTCATTACTTGCATTTGGATAAGCAGCTGACCTTGGTGCATCTTTTCACCATCGACACCTATAACAACTTGCTCTTTTTCAAATCTTCATATCAATGAAAGAGAAGTGTGCGAAAGCACCAAAAACCAAAGAAGAGGTACGCATTTTCTGAGTTTAATTGTTGTATCATTTTTGTATATAAATTATAAAGGTCAACTTATTCTGGATTTTGTTGCAGATAAGTTGATGCTCACAGCGAATCAAAAAGCTGTAGGTCCTCAACGCATGTGCGCAACGCTAATAACAGTGAAAGCATGATCGTATTCGTCGGGCGAATTTCTGACAGCCCACTATAAGGTCAGAAGCCGATGTTAAGCAGCAAGTATGTCTATCATATAACTTGATCTTTTACTCTTTTAGCATGTGCGATGCTTATATCGTTTATTAAACCTCTTTTGTATAGATATAGTATTCATATATGTACCTGATAGCTTCTTTCGTAAACATATTTAAAAAGTAGCATGACAAACTGAATCTTTCCGATGGTATTAAGAATACATCTGCTTATTTTTATATATATTGTGCTTACTTTTTGCTTGCGCGTTATTTGTATCATAAAAGTAGATATAGGATCCGTTGCAATAAGAAACGTGAAGAACTCATCTTGCTGTAATAGGATATCGCGTCACCCATAGTGCCTTAAGAATACATACATGAAAGTGTTGGCTGCCATTTATCCGAGAATAACTGAATTCTACACAACAGTTAATACATTCATAATAATATAATATATCTATTAGCACTACATAACCTAGCCGTGATTATATCAAACTTTGATCCCTGTCCAACGTGTTTTATTATTTGTGGCTAAAATATGTGTGTTAGATGTGGCAGTTTCAGCCCGTTTACTGAAAGTTTATATTTCATGCATAACACGTTTAGCAGAAGCAGGCGTGACACCAGTTATTTGAGCAGGTTTGTCATTCCGTTAGAGTTGGCTAAGTATTTATGTGTTCTTATTTTGTGCTTTATGTGGCTTTGTTTGTGTGTATAGTGATCAACTTGAGATGCGTGTTCATCTCATTTTTGATGAAGGATGAAGTATATGTTGAGTATTTCCAGTTTGTTCACATGTAGTAACAATGGAAATGAGTGGCGTTTATGCGTGCATGGTTTCGTAAATATGTGGATGTCTAGGTGTTAGATTTATATAGGAAGTATGTCCTATGGGAGGTGAATTGGTTTTGTGAAATATGAGAGCTAGTGGTGATTTCGAAAGTATAGTGATTTTCGTTATTTTTATCGTCGGTAAAATTGAGAAAGTATGTATCGTTAAATTTCGAGTTGAGATTAATTAGTAAGTTGAGATTTTATAACTTATTTATTAAGTAATAAGTAAATAATAATTTGAGAAAAATAATAATAAGTAGTGTAAGTGTTTTATTTTAAGTTATGTATTTGTTTGAGTATTTAAGGTGAATAAATAGTAAAAAGTTTTGTATTTAAAAAAAAATATAGAAATAATATATATAGGGGGGGAGAACGAAATTTAAAATAAAAAAATTTATTTTTTTAAGGAATGTTGTTTGGGTCGGTTTGGAACATAAAAAGGGAATCAAAGCCTAATTTAACTACAACTCTAATTAGGAAATTTTCTACATAATATATATCAAATAAAAAGAACCCTAAAACTATTAATCTTCCCCTTGTGTTTATTCGGCCAAACCAAAGAAGAGAAAGAGAGAAAAAAAAATATTTTTGCTAGCTAGGTGATTTTGTGTTCAAGATTTGAAGGTTTAAGGTATAGATCATCACCCTTTGTAAGTTAATTATCATTAAATCATGTAATAATTATTATGATGGATAATTAGGGTTTTATAAAATCTGTAATTAATGATGTTTGGTCATGTTATAATGATTAGGGTTAAATTAGATTCATATGGGTGTAATTGGTTAGGGTTAATTCACGTTAAAACATGAATTAGGGTTTGGCAGATTTTTAGGGCTGTCTTCAATCGATGATAACTAGATGATAAAGGCATTAATTGATATGATTCTTAAGCCTAAATTGTAGTTCAGAGAGCCTATTTTTCAAAAAGTCCGGCCTCGAATGATTTCGAGTTCGGGAAGTCAGTTTGTTCCATTGGAACAAGAAAGTAGTCAAACCAGTAAATTCGGGTCAGATTTAGGTCAGATTTCGAGGTGTAAAACCCTTACTTAAAATTTGAATTAGGATTATCCAAGCTCTAGAAGTTAAGTTATATGTGTCTATTAACTGTAACCAAAAGATGAGCTTCTGATTTAGTGTCTAAGTATGGTTAATAAGTCCAAACTTGTTAGTGTTCGTGCAAATCCGAATCTGAGTAGTTAAAAGTTTGATTTTATTTGAGGCATTTAGGAGTGGAAATAAATTAGTGGAAAAATAAAAGAGATAGTAAACTCATGAAATCGAATGTGTGATTTTTTGTAGAATTTATGAAGGTCTTTAGGTATCGTTTAGAAAATGGTAAAGTGACACTAAAATTCTGCGTTTTCGGGTAAAATGTAGAACTTTGAAATAGTGTGTAATTGAATTGGTTAAGGTTGGGCATGGTATCGGGGTGACCCATGAAGGTAATCAAACTCCTTAGACATCCATCATATGATTGTTACATGGGCATAAGCATTTGGCTTAGTCGCGTGTAACACATTTTTTGTTTTGTTGATTAGTTTTGTGCAAAGGATTTGGGAATTGCTTAAGCATCAGGTGAGTTTCATAGTTTCTCTTTTTACATTGTTTTAAAATTGGGATGAAAATGATGCTTGTGGATTTAAAAGGTTTTAATTGCTGTGATTATGTGGTTTTATGCGAGGCATGAACGTTTATGTGGTTATTATATGTAATGTGCTACATGATGTGTGATTCGTTGGAGCGGAGGGATACACCTATCCCATATCTGTGTGATTCCGCTTAGAGAGTAGTGGTTCTACTCATTTAAATCTAATTGGAGGGTTGAAACAAGACTCAAATCTGTGTGATTTCGATTAGAGGGTAGTGGATCTACCTATACCAAATCTAACTGGAGGGTTGAAATAATACTCAATTCTGTGTGTTCCGATCGGAGGGTAATGGATTACCCATGACTGTTGTGATTGTTTATGAGTACGCGTGATAGCCTGTATGATATCTAGCTTAAATTGTTCTGCCCTAATTTGTTTTATTAATCGCAGCAATTGGTTTTGAAAGATAGAATTTTGTGTCTTAAACCTATGACTCTCGCCAACCGTTGTGTTGACGTTTTTAAGCATCATTTTCAGGTGAGCATCACGATTAAGAGAAGTGGATAGAGAGACCATAGGATGCATGCGGAGTTCAATCTCCTAGTTCATTGTTTTGCATTACTTGGTTTATGAATTGTTTTGGATGTTGCATGTCTTGATATTGGCAAGAACCCCTTTTTCTTTAATATAAGACGCCTTTTGTTTTGTCATGTTGTTTGGGTATTTTTATGACACTTTGTGTCTATGTTTGTTTATTTTATGCATTTTAGTTTCTCTATATAGACGTCATTGTGTTGTGATGATATCCATTCTCATTACGCCTCACGATTTCCGCCTTGGCGGGGTGTGACAGCAGGTCAAAAAGAAAACTCCTCCTAAGAACAATGAATCGAACCCAAGTGCATTTTTGTGTGAATAAAGTTGGGAAGTTGCAAAAATAAAAAGGTGTTTGAACTAGGCTACTGCAGAAATGAGAATTGGGTGTCATACTGTCATTGTGTGAGTTTTAGAGGGAAAGAGAGGGAATAAAGTGGAGCCATATTCAGGGAAATCGTCTCAATCTTTCAACCATTTTGAATGCTTGGTTTTCTCGGCCTTTTACACCAGCAAGTAAGTGGTATCTCATGCTCTTTGAGAATACAAACTATAGGAGTTATCTTTTTAGTATATATATAGCCCAACACGTGTTTCATTTCCGCTGTGAACCCCACTTAACAGTTACCCGTTTGACCCATATGCATAGAGCAACACAATAACTTGCCTCACATATATTATTTTTCTAAAACGAACGTGTTTAGCAAGATTTCTTAGCTATAACTTATTTTTTAATGTTGTGTTCAATAAGTGCAGGCAAACACAAGTATGTCCTATGCATTCGTCACAAGCGACGTAAATAGAGGGCGAGCCATGATACGTAAACTCTTATACTAAAATGGACAAGATATATCATTGACACCTTGGATCATATACTCATCTTGGGTAAAAAAAATTATTTTCTGCAATTTCATTTTTCATATCAATGTTAAGGTTAGACACTTAGACCTGCAAATGCATATAAAGTATAAATTTTTGTGTATCAAGAATATGTAGTGGTCAGTTAGAACTATGTAAACAACTAATATTAGTCTCTCAATAAGTTCTAAAATGTATCTTATGCGTTAGGTTTTGCTGCACCTGCTTAGGGGTGGAGACTTTTTGCATCAAGCGGAACATGGGCATTCAAATGGGGATTTATCTTATGGTGCACTCACGCTTCCAATAAGGACAATATATTTTGAAACCACTTCTACCTTTTCTGAAATCAACTCATTCACTTACGAAACATCTGCTGCTAGGTTGGATATTTCTTTCCTTTATTACTTTGCTTATACTACTATTGGTTTTATAGTTTATTAAAGCTCATCAATTTTTTGTTGTCATTACATTTTCTATTTACTATAAAGTTTCTGTTAATAAATATGTTATGTTGGTTGCTTTGCTGCTAGGTTCTGCTTAATCGTTATGCCTGCGTAGGAATTTGCTCATATAATTTCACAAGGCCTTTTGCCTTTTAGATATCAGTTAATTGGCATTGCACTCTCTTAAAAAAAATGATACCCCTGCTTCTAGCTAAAACTATGAACACAAAGAAAATATTAGAAACATAATATGGTAAACCTGGTCCAATTCGAAAGCGTTTGTTTTTTGCAATATGTGAAGTCTTTGGACATGACATATTGGTAGATTGACCCATTTGGGTAGCAAATATTTTAGACCAACATGTGCCCAGTAAAATAATGGATTTAGTATTGGGATATACTTTTATTAATAAATGATGGAATTTTTAGTAACTGAAGTTCAGACTTTCTATTGTTTATTCAGGTTTGGTGGTATATGGAAGTATAAAACCTATCAGGAAGTCGCCATTTTGTTACAAGTGTTGCTTCCATATACAAGACCGAACAACTCTGTTTCTGTTGAGGAATTGACCTAAAGGGCGTGATCTCTACATAAAGATATCAACTGATACCGTAAGCTGGAACTGCGCTTCAATACTGTTAGATATTAGAAAAAGACTAGGTCACCCCGTGTATTTTACTGTTTATTATAGCTCGTAGTTTAATAGTTAATAGTAC
>BQNB010079629.1:7845-30182 GCA_026074375.1 Tanacetum coccineum | reverse complement strand
TCATACAAAGGGGTTTTTTACGGGACATACATACACCAGTTGTTTGCATTAGTTGGTTATACTAGATGCATTCATGATTGATATACATGTTATAAAATACTATGTATATTACTATAAGAGTCTTATATTTATACTTATATAAGCTACTTTTGATTTTCAGATTTTGTCATGTCGGATTCAGAGGATTCCACGGTTACTTACACGGAGGTATCTAGTCTGTTCGAGGATCTGTCAGACATAGGATCTCCGGGAGTTGATGGACTGCCCATGATGCCAGAGGACCCTTATGCTTATGTGGAGGCCGCTCTTTAGGCCCCACCATCACCAGATTACGTGCCTGGACCTGAGGAGCCAGAGCAGGCACCACCTTCACTAGATTTTGTTCCTGAGCCGGTATACCCAGAGTTTATGCCACTGGAGGATGATGTGCTTCCAGCTGAGGAGCAACCACTGCCTGCTGCTGTCTCACCCACTGCTAATTCACCAGGTTATATTACTGAGTTTGATCCCGAGGAGGATCCGGAGGAGGATGATGAGGATCCTAAGGAGGATCCAGCTGATTATCCCACTAATAGAAATGATAAAGAGGAGGAGGAGGAGGAGTCCTCCAGAGATGATGCTGATGACGAGGAGGAGGAAGAGGAGGAGCACCTAGCTCTAGCCGACTCTGTCCTACCACCCGCATGTCGTACCACTGCCAGGATGTCTATCCGGGATCAGACACCTATTCCATTCCAGTCTGCGGCAGAGTTTGACAAATTTCTCACCATATCTACTCCTCCACCATTACCACTTACATCATACTCATCACCACTACCACATATACCATCTCCAACACTACCAGTATCATCACCATTACCTGTATCACCTCCACCACTACCTGCTAGTCCTACTCATCCTTTGGGATACAGAGCTGCTATGATCCGGTTGAGAGTCGAGTCACCATCTACTTCCCATCCACTGCCTATTATACTTCCACATACCAGGGCATCTATGTCCACAATGAGAGCTGCTGCACCATCCACCTACATTTTAGCATATTGATCAGAGACACCACCATCAGGGACACCACCACTTCTACCTATACCATTACCTACTCCATCACCACCTTTGATTATTCCCTCTACTGACTGTAGAGCAGGTGTTTATGAGGTTACATTACCGCCTCGGAAGAGGTTGTGTATTATTCTCGGTCTGAGATTTGAGGTTGGTGAGAGTTCATCTTCTCCCACTGCTAGACCTAATGGAGAGTTTAGGAGAGATTATGGTTTTGTTGCCACCTTGGATGATGAGATTAGGCAAGACCTAGAGAGAGATATTGGTTATGGGATTACAGATACTTAGGATGAGATGGTTGAGGCCATGCAGGAGGTACCAGCTACCGATGTGGCAGAGTTGAGTCAGAGGATGACAGATTTTGTCAGGACTGTTAGGCAAGATACTGATGAGATTTATGAGAGACTTGACAATGCACAGGATGATAGATCATTGATGAGAGGTCAGCTCAACTTACTACACAGAGATAGACGCTCCCACGCTTACACTGCTAGAGTTATGGAGAATGAGGCCAGACTTTCTCATGAGGCTTGGGTACAGTCTATGGATGCTAGTGATACAACACGTTCTGAGGTTAGAGCACTACGGACTACGATGTTAGCACAACAGACTGGGATTAGAGAGTTGCGAGTAGCAGACTGTAGGAGACAGACACAGCTCACAAAGGCATTGACTTTGCTGAGGACATTGCAGACTCAGATGGCAGCACTACAGAGTTAGCAGACACCTGCTAGGGATCTAGCACACCCTGATGTATCGGAGGAGGCTGGTAGTAGTTCTTAGATCTGGTTATGTTGTAGCTATGTTGTATAGCCTACTAAGTATTACGGGTAACTCCCGGCTAGTAGGGCTTTAGGTTTTATTTTCATTTTGTAACCTAATGGTAGTGATCATTTTGTAACCGAATCGGTCATGTATGTTTCCAGATTATATATGGAAGGGATGTATTATGTCATGTCTGTAATCGAATTTATTATGAATGAATGTCGATTTAGCTACACCATTGTTAATTTTAATTCAGTTGTATATTTCACTGTGTGATGTGATCTCACTTTATTTATTGTGTATATGTCATGTCAAGGTTACGATTTGTATGAAATCTAACGGGTATCATATTTTTTTGTGATTTGAAGAAAATGTCTCCAAGGAAAACACCCAAAACCAGAACCACCCCAGCCACAACAACCACCCCCACTACTTCTATGACTGATGAGCAACTTAAGAGATTAATTGCCCAAGGATTTGCTGACGTGTTAGCAGAACGTGAGGCCACAAAAAGCGGAAATGGCAAAGACAGCCATGATGCGGAAATGGGTGAAAGGAGACAAGCTGTTCTTGCTCATGAGTGCACTTACCCAGACTTCATGAAACGTAAACCCCTATATTTTAAGGGTACGGAAGGAGTTGTCGAGTTGACTCAGTGGTTCGAAAGAATGGAAACTGTGTTTCGTATAAGAAACTGCACTATGGAAAACCAAATCAAGTTTGCCACTTGTACTCTTCTTGGAAGTGCTCTAACGTGGTGGAACTCCCACATTAGGACTGTTGGTCACGATCTTGCGTATGCAATGACTTGGACAAACCTAAAAAAGATGATGACCGACAAGTACTGCCCAAGGGGCGAGATTAAGAAGCTGGAGGTTGAGATGTGGAATCTGAAGGTTAAATATACCGATGTGGTAAGTTATAACCAACGTTTTCAGGAACTGGCATTGATGTGCGCTAGGATGTTTCCTGAAGAGTCAGATAAGATCGAGAGGTATGTCGGTGGTTTGTCCGACATGATTCACGAAAGTGTAATGGCAGCTAAGCCAAAGACCATACAGGATGCAATTGAATTTACAATTGAGCTGATGGACAAGAAGATTCGCACTTTTGCTGAACGTCAGACTGAAAACAAAGATAAAGAACAGGACATAAAGCTACTTGCTTTGAGTGCGGAGCCCAGGGACATTTCAAGAGGGAGTGTCCAAAGATGAAGAACAACAACCGTGGTAACCAAGGTGGAAATGGCAATGCTCTAGCAAAAGTGTATGCGGTAGGCCATGCAGGGACAAACCCAGACTCAAACGTCGTTACGGGTATGTTCCTTCTAAACAACCGCTATGCTTCTATCTTATTTGATACTGGTGCCGATAGGAGTTTTGTGTCTACTACATTTAGCTCCCAACTTGATATCATACCAACTACCTTAGATCATTTTTATGATGTCGAACTAGCTGACGGGAGAATAATTAGGTTAAACACTATTATTTGGGGTTTTACATTAAACTTCCTAAATCATCCATTCAATATCGACTTAATGCCTATAGAACTTGGTAGTTTTGACGTCATAATTGGTATGGATTGGTAGGAAAAGTACCAAGCTATCATTGTTTGTGCCGAGAAAATCGTTCGTATTCCCTGAGGAAATAAAACCTTAATTGTTCATGGTGACGGAAGAAACGAGACTCGTTTGAACATCATCTCGTGCACTAAAACACAGAAGTACATGCTAAAAGGATGTCATGTCTTTTTGGCACATGTTACTACAAAGGAGACTGAAGACAAGTCAGAGGAGAAGTGACTTCAGGACATATCGATCGTTAGAGATTTTCCTGAAGTATTTCCCGAAGACTTTCCGGGTCTCCCTCCGACTCGACAAGTAGAATTCCAAATCGATTTGATACCTGGTGCTGCACCTGTAGCACGGGCACCTTATCGATTGGCCCTGTCTGAAATGAAAGATTGGTCGGACCAACTGAAGGAGCTATCCGACAAAGGCTTTATAAGGCCCGGTTCCTCACCTTGGGAAGCTCCGGTATTGTTTGTCAAGAAGAAGTATGGATCATTTCAAATGTGCATCGACTACCGAGAACTGAATAAGCTAACGGTGAAGAATCGTTATCCACTCCCAAGGATCGACGATTTATTTGATCAACTACAAGGATCCAGTGTTTATTCTAAGATAGACTTGCGATCAGGTTATCACCAGCTTCGAGTACGTGAAGAAGATATTCCGAATACGGCATTTAGAACTCGGTATGGTCATTACGAGTTCCAAGTTATGCCATTGTTTGACGAAACGTCAATCGACGGTAATTTTTTGATCTCATGAATCGAGTGTGCAAGCCATATTTGGATAAGTTTATGATTGTCTTTATTGACGATATCCTTATCTATTCAAGGAACATGAAGAACCTCTTAAGGCAATTCTGGAATTGCTTAAGAAAGAGAAGTTGTAGGCTAAGTTCTCTAAATGTGAATTTTGGATTCCTAAGGTATAATTTCTCGGCCACGTGATTGATAGTCAAGGAATTCACGTAGATCCCGCCAAGATCAAATCCATAAAAGATTGGGCATCTCCTAAGACACCAATAGAGATTCATCGAAGGATTTTTGAAGATCACAAAGTCAATGACCAAGCTTACTCAGAAACGAGTTAAGTTTGATTGGGGTGACAAGGAGGAAGCCGCCTTCCAATGAATAAAGCAGAAGTGTTGTATGCGCCAAATTCGGGGCTCTACTGAAGGAACAAGGATTTTGTGTTCTATTGTGATGCTATCGCATAAAGGAAATAGTGTTGTTTATTAATGTAAAGGGAGAAAGTAAATTTTTCTTACCCCTCACGCCAATTGAAATTCATAAGAAGACAACAATACACTCCATGATTTGGAACTTGGATCGGTAGTGTTTACTCTAAAAATTTAGAGATACTATTTGTACGAAACCAAGTGTACGGTGTTCACAAAGATCTACAAGAGTTACAACATATTCTTGATCAAAAGGAGCTGAATATAAGGCAATGTCGTTGTTAGAGTGCACTCAGCGATTAAGATTGTGAAATATGTTACCACCCTGGGAAAGCAAACGTAGTGGCCGATGCCTTAAGCCGTAAAGAACAGAATAAGCCATTATATTTCGAAGCCTTTATCATGTCTATTGTTTGAATCTCTATAAACAAGTTTCCTAGAAGCTCAAATAGAGCACAAAACCAAGGAGCCTTCAAAAACGAAGATGAAGATAATGGTATGATCAGAAGGATATCCGAAGGAGAACTTGGAATCCCCGCCAGATGAACTCTATGCTTAAATGGTAGAGTTGGTTACCTGTTAGGTGATTGAGGAACTGTAATCCTGCAACGAGTCCCTCAAGTCAAATACTCTCATCCATCCCAGTTCTGTCAAAGATTAGAAGGACATGAAGAAGCTATATTGGTTTCTAATATGATGCCGACATCGGCCACCATGTTAGCAATTGCCTGACATGTGCTAAGGTCAAGGCTGAACACCAAAGGCCATCGAGTTTGTTGGTGCAACCCGAGATACCTCAATGGAAATGGGATAATATCACTATGGATTTTATCACGAAGCTTCCTAAGTCATCGCAAGGTTATGACACCATTTAGGTGATGTTTGACCAACACGACCATGTTAGGTTTTAAAGAAAAGTGTTGATTATGTGGTTTTTCTATTTGTAAGGTCATGTAGGTCTTTATTTTGGTTAAGAATAAATGTAGCTTGTATAATGTTTATTAATCTAATAGAGATAGGAAATAGCATAATTTCCAAAGTCTAGGGACTAGAAGTGAAACATTAGAAAAATAAAGGAAGGGAAGCTTCATTCCCTCTCCTATAAATACCCCTCTTAATCACCATTTAGGGGGTTAGAGCCTTGCAATAGATCTTTTCCATTTTTCCTCCTTTTTATATCATATTGAAAATTAAATACATGCCTTCATCTACGTTTAGTATAATAACCCTTATTACAAGCTACATTATTCTTAACAAAAATAAAGACTAAACTAAATTATAATAAAACCACATAATCAACACTTTTCTTGAACCTAACATGGTGAGTTGGTCAACAATCACCCAAATGGTGTCATAACCTTGTGACGACTTAGGAAGCTTCGTGATAAAAAATCCAAAGTGATATTAACCCACGTCCATTGGGTTTTTTATAAAAAAAAAAAAAAAGTATCCTCGGGTTTCACCCAACAAACCCGATGGCCTTTGGGGTTCAGCCTTGACCTTAGCACATGTCAGGCATTTGCTAACATAGGTGGCGATGTCGGCCTTCATATTAGGAAACCAATATAGCTTCTTCATGTCCTTCTACATCTTGTCATAACCTGGATGGATAGAGTATTTTGACTTGTGGGACTCGTGCATGATTACAGTCCTCAAATCACCATAACAAGGTAACCAACTCCTACCATTTAAGCATAGAGTTCCATTCTGCGCGGGTTCCAAGTTCTCCTTCGGTATATCCTTCCTGATCATACCTTCCATACATCTTCGTGTTGACTTCGCTGGTTTTTCTTGCCTCTTATTTGACTTTCCTAGAACTTGTTTATAGAGATTCAAACCAATAGACATGATAAGGCTCGAACTCATAATGGCTTATTCTGTTCTTTACAGCTTAAGGCATCGGCCACTACGTTTGCTTTCCCAGGGTGGTAACATATTTCACAATCGTAATCGCTGAGCTAATAACTCTAACCAACGACATTGCCTTATTTTCAGCTCCTTATTGATCATAATATGTTGTAAAACTCTGTGATCTTTGAACACCAACACTTGTTCGTACAAATAGTATCTCTAAATGTTAGAGTAAACACTACGGATCCAATTCCAATCATGAGTCTATAGTTCGCCCTTATGAATTTTCAATTGGGTGTTGCATAAGAAATGACTGTTCTCCCTTTACATAAATACAACACCGAATCCTTTTATGCGAAGCATCACAATAACCACAAAATCCTTGCTTTCCTTCAGGTATACGCAGAATTGGGCGCACTACACAACTTCTCTTTAAGTAACTTGAAGGCGGCTCCTCCTTTCACCCCAATCAAACATAACTCCTTTCCTAGTAAGCTGTTGTCATTGACTGTAGTGATCTTTGAAAATCCTTCGTTGAATCTCTAATTGGTGTCTTTAGGAATGCGCCCAATCTTTATGATTCGATCTTGGCGGGATCCACATGAATGCCTTGACTATACCACTGGCCGAGAAATTGTACCTCATGAATCTAAAATTCTACAATTAAGAGAACTTAGCATACAACTTCTCTGTCTTAAGCAAAATCCAGAATTGCCTAAGATGTTCTTCATGTTCCTTGACTAGATTAAGAGTCATCATTAAAGACAATCACAAACTTATTCAAATATGACTTTGCACACTCGATTCATGAAGACCAATATACGGTCGATGCTCGTCAAACCAAATGGCAAACTTGAACTCGAATGACCATATTGATTCTGAATGTCCGTCTTCAGAAAATCTTCTTTACGTACTCGAAGCTGTGATAACCTAATCGCAAGTCTTTTCTTAGAATAAACACTAGATCCCTTGTAGTTGGTCAAATAAATCATCAATCCTTCGAGTGGTTAACGATTCATTCACCGGTACGTGTTTAGTTAATCGGGAGTCGAATGAACATTCGAAATGATCCATCCTCTTCTTGTCAAACAAGACTGGAGCTACCCCAAGGAGAGGGAACTGGGCCTTATAAGCCTTTGTCGGATAGCTCCTCAGTTGGTCCGTCATCTTCAATTCAGATGGAGTCTATATCGGTAAAGGGTGCATGTGCTACAGGTCCAACACCAGATATCAAATCGATTTGGAATTCTACTTGTTGAGTCGATGGAAGACCCGACAAGTCCTTGGGAAATACCTCAGGAAAATCTCAAACGATCGGTACGTCCTCAAGTCGCTTCTCCTCCAACTTGTCCTTTATCTCCTTTGTATAACATGTGCCAAAAAAGGACATGACATCCATTAGCATGTACTCGTTTTTAGTGCACGAGATGATGTTTAAACGAGTCTCGTTTCCTCAGTTGCTTCTGTCACCATGACCAATTAAGATTTCATTTCCCCAAGGAATACGAATGATTTTCTCGGCACAAACAATGACAGCTTGGAACTTTGCCAATCCATACCAATTACGGTGTCAAAACTACCAAGTTCTACGGGCATTAAGTCGATAATGAATGGATGATTTAAGAAGTTTAATGTAAAACCCTGAATGATAGTGTTTAACCTAATTATTCCCACCCTCAGCGCGTTAAACATCATAATAAGGATTCTAAGGTAGTTGTGAGATATCAATTTGGGAGCTTAGCTTCAGTAGACCCAAAAAACCTCCTATCAGAACAGATCAAATAAGATAAAGCTTAACGGTTGTTTAGACGAAACGTACCCATAACACGTTTGAGTCTGGTTTGTCCCTGCATGGCCCTAACGCAGACACTTTTTGCTGGAGCATTGCCAATTCCACCTTGAAATACCATATTTTTGTTCTTCTGCTTGTACACTCCATCTTGAAATGTCCTTGGGCTCCGCACTCAAAGCAAGTAGCTTTCTGACCTGCCCCATTGCCCCTTTGGTTGTTAGTAGTATTGGCATTTGGCCGGTACACCTATGTCACGGGGCCAGATGGACAACTCCTGTTGCCACTTGTTGCATTTTGGAGCACAACTTAAACCATCATGGTGATAGTTGCACTTAGAGCATAGAGGTTTAGATCCTCCGTAAGGTTTCTTTTCACCAACCTGGCAATGTAAGCCGCTGCCAGTGTTTCTGCCCGTGTTCTTGTTATTGGTTATCATCTTGCTTCCTTTTGTTTTCACTCTAACGTTCAGCAAAAGTGCAGATCTTCTTGTCCATCAGCTCAGTTGCAAACTCAATTGCATCCTGCATGGTAAATTTGGCTAGATGCCATTTACTCACTGCCGTCATCAAGTCGGGCAAACCACTGACATACCTCTTGATTTTATCCGACTCTTCAGGAAACATCCTAGCACACATCAATGCCAGTTCCTGGAAACGTTGGTTACATCTTACCACATCGGTACCTTTAACCTTTAGATTCTACATCTCAACCTCCAGCTTCTTAATCTTGCTTCTTGGACAGTACTTGTCGGTCATTATCTTTTTCAGGTTTATCGAAGTCATTGCATAAGCAACATCGTGACCAATAATCCTAACATGGGAGTTCCACCATGTTAGAGCACTTCCAAGAAGAGTACAAGTGGCAAACTTGATTTGGTTTTCCACAGTGCAGTTGCTTATACGGAACACAGTTTCCATTCTTTCAAACCACTGAGTTAACTCACCAACTCCTTAAGTGCCCTTGAAATTTAGGGTTTGTCATTTCATAAAGTCTGGGTAAGTGCACTCTCTAGCAGCTCGTTTTGTCCTTCTAACACCCGTTCCTGAATCATGGCTATCTTTGCCATTTCTGCTTCTGGTTGCATCACGTTCTACCAACACATCGGCAACTCCTTGGGAAATTAGTATCTTAAGTTAATCATCAGTCATAAGGGTGGTGGTGGTGGTTGTGGTGAGGGTGGTTCTGGTTCTGGGTGGTTTTCTTGGAGGCATTTTCTTCAAATCACAAGAAAACACAATCCAAGTTAGATTTTATACAATCATAACTGCGACATGACACATACACATTAAATAAAGTGAGATCACAACACAAGAGAGGTATATAGTAAACTTTGAGATCACATTGACATGACATAATACATCCATTCCATATATAATCTGGAAAACATACATGACCGGTTCGATTACAAAATGATCACTGCCATTAGGTTACAAGATGAAAATAAAACCTAGAGCCTTACTAGCCGAGAGTTACCCGTAATACTTAGTAGGCTATACAAAATAGCTAAGCCATAACCAGATCTAAGAACTACTACCGGCCTCCTCCGGTATATCAGGATGTGTTAGATCTCTAGCAGGTCTCTACTGACTCTGTAGTGTTACCATCTGAGTCTGCAATGTCCTCAGCAGAGTCATTGCCTCTACGAGCTATGCCTGTCATCTGCAGTTTGCTGCCCACAAATCTCCAATCTCAGTCTATTGTGCTAAAACCATAGTTCGTAGTGCTCTAACCTTAAAACGTGCGGTATCACTAGCATCCATAGACTATGCCCAAGCCTCATGATCAGCTTTGGCCTCACCCTCCATAAGTCTAGCCGTGCGAGCATGGGAGCTCCTATCTCTACATAGAAAGTTGAGCTGACTGCTCATCACCAATCTATCATCCCGTGCATCGTCAAGTCTCCCACAAATCTCATTTGTATCCTGCCTAATAGTAATGACAAAATTTGTCATCCTCTGACCCAACTCTGCCACATCAGCCGCTGGTATCTCCTTTGCAATCTCATCTGGATCCTCCCAAACATCAGTAATCCTGTAACCTATCTCTCTATCTAGGTCACGCCTAATCTCAGCATCCAGAGTGCCAACAAAACCATAATCTACTTAAAGCCTCTAGTAGGCCTAGCAGTAGGAAGAGATGAGCTCTCCCCGATCTCATATCTGGGACTGGGAGCAATGCACAACCTCTTCTGAGGTGGTAACATAACCTTGAGAACATCCGCTCTACAGTTAGTAGAGGGTAGAAGCAAAGGTGGTGATGAGGTAGGTAATGGTATAAGTAAAAGTAGTGGTGTCCCTGATGGTGGTGTCCATGATGGCAGTGTCCCTGACCGAGGTGCTAGGATGTAGGTGGATGGTGTGACAGCTCTCATCAGAACCATGGATGCTCTGGTGTGTGGAAGTACAATAGGTGGTGGTAGTGGTAGTGGATAGGAAGTATATGGTGACTCGACTCTTAACTGGATCATAGCAGCTCTGTAGCCCAAAGGTGCTCCAGCATCAGTAGGGCTAGTAGGTAGTGGTAGAGGTGATATAGGAAATGATGATACTGGTAGTGGTGGAGATGGTATCTGTGGTAGTGGTGATGAGTATGATGTAAGTGGTAATGGTGGAGTTGATGGTAATGGTAATGTAGCAGCAACTGCAGCAATTAGTGCCTCAGTAGATGCTGCCATAGGAGGATGTGGTCAGACGGTCATCCGTACCCCATGGGTACCAGTCTAGGGTGATGGGACAGAGTTGGCCGGAGCTAAGTGATCCTCCTCCTCCTCATCCTTGCCCTCGTCCTCCTCCTCATCATCAGCATCGTCTCTGAAGGACTCCTCCTCCTTCTCCTCATCTATGTCAATGGGATAATCAGTTGTATCCTCCTTAGGATCCTCATCATCCTCCTCCTCTGGATCCTTCTCGAGATCGGACTCAAAAATATAACCCGGTGAGTCAGCAGTGGGTGAGACAGCAGCAGGCAGTGGCTGCTCCTCAGCTGGAAACACATCATCCTCAGGTGGCATAAACTCTGGGTATGCAGGCTCCGAAACATATGGTACATAGACAGGTAAAGGTGGGTGCTTAGGACCGAGCACGTAATCAGGAGATGGTGGGTGCATCGGTAGTCCGTCATATCCATAGACCACAACTCCAGGAGAGCCTACGTCTAATGGCTCCTCGTAGTCGTTGGATATCGATGTGTAGGTGATCGTGGAATGCTCTGAATCCGACATGATAAAATCTGTGACAATAAATAGTAGTTTATATAAGTATTAATATAAGACTCTTATCGTAATATACGTAATATACATTATAAACACGTATATCAATCATGAATGAATCTAGTATAACCAACTAATGCAAACAACTAGTGTATGTATGTCCCGTGAAAACCCCTTCGTATGAATGCAATGTTTGAAGACGGTTATAGTCCAAGTGAAAACATTTGACCTAGTTCTCTATAACCTTGGCTCTAGATACCAATCTGTAACACCCCCAAATCGGGTCGTAGCGAAATAATGTGTCTGGGAGTGTTACTTCATAGATCAATAGCACAATATATATATATGAGAACGACCTTTAAAAGAGTCGTTAAACTGATACATTGGATTTAAAAAAATTATTTGTTACAAAAGCCCATAGCTTCACTTGTTCGTTGTTCAAAAGGTAAAGATTCTAGCACATACCAAGTATTTCCCCAAAATGTAATGCGAGCAAATATTTAATGCATATGACTTCTAAAATAATGACCACCAACGTGTCCCTTGTCTTGTACCTCATTGATCTCTTGAGAAAACTTGCTTTAAAACGTCAACAATAATGTTGGTGAATTCATAGGTTTGTAAAATGTATAATGTAAGACCAAAAGATTTCCCAAGTGTATGATAATGCAACAAATGCAAACATCACAGAAATATAATTACGTTTCTCTAAGCTCATGACACTGAAGCTCGACATGTGTGAATTGCAATATAAATTCCCTACATTGACCTTGATGCTGTTCTAACCCGCAACATCCCAAATCCGACATGGTATACGTCCGTTTTCCGGCAAACCGGCACAGTGAGCGCTACTAACCAAAGGGGAGGTCAATCCCAAATAGATCTATTTATAACATTCGCGCTTACTCAGTAATTAACAGTTCATGATAATGGGCTCAGTGGGTTATCGCTACTTAGGCAAACACGTAATCATGATAAAATGTACACTTGCATCTAATTTGTAAAACAATGCATGTTTCTTACCTCAAAAGTTGTAAATCATTATAATCGTAAAAACATGGGGCTATGAACTCACCTTGAGTGAATGAATCAACAATGTAAATCACAGAATGAAAATGCGTCACGTAAATGTCCGAATGCAACCTAAATAATTATAGGTCATATAAGTACTAAGTACTTTGAATAACTAATACCGTATATAATTCTATATAGCTACATCACCATCTAATTTTAATTGAGAAATAATTTATAAAGTAAAAATGTTTATAAATATTACCTTAGTAAAAATGTCGTAATTTTCTCATTTTAAGTCCGTTTTGTATGTTCTTTATGTCCACGCTTTCGTATTAAAAGGATATATCAAAATATTGCATTTTAATATTTTTAACTCGGTGATGAACAGTGATTTTTACTGTTCATGCACTTTATAAATTTAATTATCGTAATCTTGTAAAAATCATAACTTATTCGTTTTAACTCCGATTTTAGTGTTCCTTATACCTATGGATTCATAAACACTTTATCTAGATTATGAAAAGTGTAATTTTTTGGTTTCAAAAAGTGTTTTTATAAATATACTTTTATAAACACACTTTTATATATTTATTATTGTAAACATGAAAAATCCATAACTCCTTCGTTATTGATCAAATAATGATTCTTAATATTTTGGAATCCTAAAAATGTATAATTTCTGTGAAAACTAATCAAATATTTTTATCAGATGTGGAAAGTAATAAGTTTTTATAAAATTTTCTTTTATAAAAGCATTTATTATCGTAAACTTGCAATTGGCGTAACTTCTTCGTTATAGCTCGGTTTTTCGAGTTCTTTATATGCTTATGATCCTTGTAACATGTAGTATCTTAATAAAATATAAAATAAATATTTTATTTTATGATTTAAAACAGAATGTTTGGAGTTTTTATATAAAAAGTGTTTCAACTTATTTTTATAAACTTTTTGGCATAAATGTAATACTATAAGTCCTCTATCATATTTCCTACTACAAGTCCCATATATTTTAAGTCTTCTAGTCCATCATGTGTCCAAGAATAACAAGTCCTTTCATTTGTTTACTTATAAACTTTAATAAGTAAACTCTTAAACAATTAATCTATATATACTTTTATAAATTAAACAATACTTGTATAATGTATATACTTTCATCCCAACAAGTTTTTAACATCAATATAGCATATGAAAAAGTATTTCAAATCATGATCAAGAGTAATAATCCATTTTACATCTTAACATATTTCCTAGATGGTGATTTACTACATAGACATAAATCACAAATGTAAAGAGTGTAAGGTTTTTAGATAACCTTAGGATGATGTAGGATGAATAAATACAAGTTCTAAACCCTAGTTTAGAATCAAAACCCAAGCTTCCAAGACTAGAAAACCCTAATTTTCCAAGAAACCCTAGTCTTGCACTTTCTTGATTAAACCCTTGTATTTGCTAAACCAAGCCTTCAATACACCTTATAATACCTTATGTATGATACTAGAACACTTGAATACTTGCTAAGAAAAATTGTATGGATGTTTTATGGGTGTTGATTTGAGCCGTGGCAAGGGAGAGACAAAGAGAGAGTTTTTGTGAAGTTTTTGGTTAAGAAAAATGTGTATGTGTGTTATCTACAAGTATGCATGTATTTATATACCAATGAGCTAGTCAAGAACACTATTAGGAAGTCAAGACTAGTAGAAACAAGGGGGGATAGTGGACAATGAGGAGGGAAATAAGGAGATAATTTGGTCAAAAACACTAGTCATGGCTAGGTATAATGAGTCCTAGGTTTTGTACAAGTTCCTAGTTGATAAATTGTGTGCTTCTTATCCCCTTTGGTGTTGATTATGTCCGAAAATTGGGGGAGGGAGGGGATTAGATGAGTCTTTGATATCTTATGTTGAATTTCTAGTGATACTTGAAGTATAAGGATGTAGTTTTAAGTGTAGAAGTGAATACTTATAGCATTTGTTTTCTTGTTGGTTTCTTATATGCAAAATTCGGCTAATATGATAAATATGGATGAAGTTTTATAAAACTTTGAGTATTAGGTATAATAATGGGTATTTGTTGAAGTGTAGATAAGTGTTGATGGTTCCGTGAATGCCTAAATGTATTTTATCGCGAAACGTAATCACTTTAGGTAACCAATAAAAATAAAATGTGCAAAGTTAATAATTATCCTCCAAATAATTATCTAACACTTGCTTGACGTAAACCTTTAATTGTGTGATGCCCGTCTATGTTGAATGCCAATATTTAGCTTACACAATTAAAAATAAACACGCACGAGACTAAAAATAAATAGTGACATAAATGACGTCGTAAAATAACCTGAAAACACGAGGTGTTATAATATGTGTCGATATGATTGAAAAATAATTGAATTTGGGACCATAGGTTGAGGCCATGATGTGGGACTTTTCAGATCAATTCTTTGTAACGAGTCCATGCATCGTAGAGAGATTCATCTTGATGTTGTTGGAACATCAAGGTATATATTTGGAATGGGAAGGTTGTGTTTCGTAGGGGGTTTTGAAAGGGTGTGGTTGGTGGTCATTCATACATCATGATGGTGAACGAAAGAGTGATTTACAAAACAAAGGGCACAAAGAAAAGATAGAGTACGAGAAAGCTAATGTACTGGAATTAAAATTCTCACTTGATAGGAATCAAGCGAGTAGAACTAAGTTAAACTATGATCGAAACCTAACTATTCGCCAAAAACTTGATGCGGTCGTCGTAGGACTTCAACAAGAAGTTTTACAACTCCCTAGGCAGAGTACCTAACCGTTGTAGTAGTAGTATAGGCAAGACTCAGGGGATGTTATTGTTCTCTAAGGGAATAGGTTGGGAAAGCTTGATCACGGTCCAACAAAATTCTAAGGGTTGATAGAAGATTATTTTTGTGTTTTTATATTTATAAGAAAGCAAGTAAATCTATGGTTTGAGAGGTAATGTGTCGTTGTGTAGGTGTTATTTTATGTATCAAGTTTTACTATTTATTTTATGCCGACTATACCTAAAAACAACACTTTAACGGGCAGAGTACCCGGTCAGATGGAGTTTCATGGTAAGTAGGGTATCGATCACTGAGAGTGGAAGTTAACTCTTAATTCTACTAGTATTTTATCTATCTAGTTTTGATACTAATCTAACCTAATTATTCTAATTAAACCTAAACTAACGCAAAAGGGGGTTTTCAGCCTGAGAGACTGGCACGAGTTTAGTTCTAATTATCCTAAGGTGATGGCAAATAATGCACACAAGTGATTAACAAAAGATAGGGAAGAGATCAAATCTTAGGAAAAACATATTAGCCAGTTTAATCTAATAATATGCCTTGATTGTCTATTCGTGCAATAATTGTATTAATTCGTTGGTGGTATATCATTCCAAAGTTAGGTGGATCTTCTCCCTAGACTCGAGGTTTGTCGCAAGTTAATCCAGTCATAATTAACCTAAACCCGCATAAAGCTCACACCGTTGATTATAATTTATCTAGGAAACTATATTGGTGGTTATATTGAATCTAGCTCATAGAGGCTTTAACAACTTACTGCTTAATAGAAATTCATATACTAGTAGTCCACACCCATTTAACTACCTATGGAGACAGGACGTTATGTGTAATCCTAAGTCACCAGCTTAGTCTACCTATCCACTTAACCATATATCGAAACAGGGTTTTCTATTGGTGATCCTATTAGTCTAGCTATTTGAATAAGCGTTATATGTTTCTATCCCAGACTCTTAGCCTACGCCCAAACAACACCGAAGTTGCAGCGCATTAAATATGTAGGACTAGATCCAGTTGAATGATAGGAAAAACACATAATTAAGCACATAAACGGGTATGAAGTGATAAACATAATCAACATGCAACGAATAAAGAACAATCGATATAAAGACAAATTAAAACATTATATTATCATAAACATTGCTAATACCTAAAGGTATTAGCCGATAGTCATTGTAACAATACACGAAATCATAGATGAACGATTAAACATAATGCTAACCGAACACGTATAGTAGAGTGTAGAGATTACAATAGTTTTCCTATTGATCGGACCACTTTTTAGGACCTTCTTGGCTTCATTGATCTTCTGGAAATCGGACTTGGTGGTAAAAAGCATACCCTAAATCGTATTTAGGATTTGGTATTTATAGACTCTGAAAATTGGTAGATATGGTGTATTGGAACTCAATACGGCGTATCTGGTTTGCTTGGCGTGGTCTCCTAGAATAAAATATTCCAAAATTCTTGCGCATGAATTAGATACGCCATATCCAATTTTTGGATACGGCGTATTGACCAATACGCCATATCCGATTTCTTGGATACGGAGTATTGACCAATACGGAGTATTGAGGTTTTTAGATATGGAGTATTGGCTAAAAATGTGTTTTTCTTGATTTTTGACCAAAGTATCATATACGGCATATCAATGGCGTATTCTTCAAAGTCAGGCAATGGTCTTAAGTTCTTCAAAGTCTTTAGATATGGTGTACGCTTATAGAATGATACGGCGTATTGATGTTAGAATCAGTGACTTTCTGAAACTCTTTGTATATGCTTCAAAACACGTCTTTTTCTCTATCTTTTGCCAACTACTTGATAATTACCGCAAATAACAAATATAAATAATTAAGTAACAGTTCTTTGCAATAATTACACAAAATGGGTTAATTACATGGGATAAATGATGCTATAAAATAGACGTTATTTGATGTCATCAAATATCTCCCCACTTGAATCCTACTTGTCCTCAAGTAGCCTTTAGAAGTTTATAAAAATGTATCCCTAAGGATATTTCCCGTTAAGCATTTATTTGATCCATTACAAGTACACAACCAAACACCTCTCGAAATAGGAAGATGAAAATACTCAAATCACTCAACTATTCTATGTGGTAACATGTAACTAATTCGCTCAATTGCTAGGTCGTAATGAGTATTCTATCATAAGCTTGGCAAGGACACACATCTCCACCACTAAAGCCAAGGAGTAACAAGTTTATAGAGGTAAATATAGGTTTTTGTATGGAAAGGCTTATGGTTGATCATTCTACAATCTTTTACCAGAAGTACCACTCCAACAGGGCAGTTGAAGCACACATACATGGCCGTAACGACGGAATAGACATGTGTGTTCGATCACATCCCCATTCGAATTTAATCAACGGTTAGGATGAAGAATGATATAGGGTAGGAACCTTCTAACTTTCACCAATAGTAATAAACCAACAAGGCAGCTGAGACATGCATACATGGCCGTAACGACGGAATAGACATGCACGCTCGATCACATCCTCATTCACGTAAAACCCATGGTTAATCATTAGGTGAGAGGGAAGTAAATTGTTGTTAAATAAAAATCAAGAAACAAATAGATTAAGACTAAGATACAAGTTGCTAGACACTTTTTCCCGACCGTTACCATGACAAAGACACGACTATTTACAACGTCTTGATCATCGATCAAAAACAACAACCTAAGTTGGCGTTCCCGTAACGGTCAACTTCCCAATCATCCCAAAACTTTACATACTTTACAAGGTAAGTGGCGATATCTTCCACTTTGTACAATACTCTACATCGTTGATTTTTTTAGACGTATCAACGAATAATTGATCCTTCGTGTAATTCCTTTGGTAACGCTCTTTGCGAAACGATTATCTACAAACTTTCCATTTCTTTCTTTCTTTTTTTTTTGCTAACTATACTTTAAATCTTGGTGTAGTTTCACCATCTTCACGATCATAACAATTCCGGATAATTCCTTCGTTAGTTCTTTGTTCTTCAGATTCACCATTAATTGTGATGGTAGTAAAATCACATGAGTTTTGACTATAATATACATTCCCGTTTGCAATGCGTAAATTTCCAGCCGCACCAAAGATAGAAAATGACACAAGACTCGGGAAATACAAACTTTACACTTTAAGCAACTAGCAACTGTAAATTAAACTTAATCTAACAGGGTAGGTTAAGGTGTAAGGGTGTAACGAAACAAATAGTTGGTGTAATTCCTAAAGGATTGGCTCTACGGGTTGTTCTAGGGGAATCTTACTCTTAAAGTGAGAGTAAACAAAGGGTTTAAACGGGAGGTTAACTAACTGGTGTAGTTAGTTAATAAGCAACATGGATAGGCGATTTGGGTATAATCCTAAAATTTACCAATTTAAACAAGTTACTCCAATTAAATCCATAATACTCATTATTGTGGTCTTGAATAGATATACAAAGCCAAGTTCTAAAGTCCACTACATCACCGATACACTTATATTTTGTGGAATTTGGGTAAATATTTGGAAACAGATAGGTTAAATCCTCACAATATCTAACAAGGGTTATTGTGTGCGGGTTATGTAACATGTAATTTCACAAAAGTAGCTTGAAAAAAAATTAAATTTGAGCATAATTTAAGCATTTTAATGTGAAAAATAAGACAAGTAAACATTCTAATTCCACCCCCCCCCCACTTGAATTATACAACGTCCTCGTTGTATATATAAAACATTAAATACGGTAATTAAAAAGAATTAGAATGAGAAACTCACATGATATTTGCTTGGTAGATTCTCCATGTTGATTTATTGAGCAAGAATTCGTGTTGAACAGCCGCCTTGAAGTTTCAAGACTCCAACACTTCAAGATCTCTTATGTAAATTTTCTACCAATATTTGTCGATATTTTTTGTGAGGTCCTGTGTAAATTCTTAGAAAAACTATCTCCGTGTATTCGTTTGGTTAGACTCGAATTAAATACCTACTGTACAGGAAGTTGATACGCCGTATCCATTCCCCAGGATACGTCGTATTGATACTTGTATACACTGTATTCATTTAATGAATACGGCGTATAGACTGTGCTGGAAATAAAGACTGGATAACATACAGATAGTCCATACGCCGTATCCATGGGGTTTGGATACGCCGTATAGACAGTCTGGAAAGACAGACTCGATACAAAATTGAAAATTACATTCCGGGTTATCTCCCGGCAAGCACTTTTGTTTTTGTGAGAGTCTTTAAGTTAGACTCCCTTCAAATTCTCGTTGCGTCATTTCCTAACTCTATAACCTCATCATCCTCCTTGTCAATGTCACCTCTATAATATTTCTTCAATCATTGCCCATTGACTTTGAAGCTAAACCCGTCCCTGTCAGTAATTTCTATAGCCCCATGTGGATACATCGTTTTGACAATGTTTGGACCGCTCCATTTCGATTTAAGTTTTCCAGGGTACGTCTTCAAACGAGAATTATAAAGTAGCACCTTTTCGCCTACCTTAAAATCTTTATCACCACGAAGTCTAGAATCATGCCATTTCTTGGTCCGTTTTTTGTAAATTCTAGTATTCTCATAAGCACCATCTCTCAATTCGGCTAACGCATTAAGCTGCATAAGACGACTTTCGCTAGCAAGCGTTAAATCCATATTACATTGTTTCAATTCCCAATGTGCCTTATGCTCAATCTCTATAGGTAAATGGCATGCTTTCCCATAACTAGTCTAAAAGGTGTACACCTTGTCGGTGTTTTGTAGGCTGTCCTAAATGCCCATAATGCATCGTTAAGTTTTTCCGACCAACCTTTAGGATTGTACCTCACTGATCTCTCTAGGATGCGCTTAATAGCCATCTTAGTAACTTCAGTTTGTCTATTAGATTGAGGGTGATATGCCGTGGATAATTTGTGAGTCACACCATATCTTTGTAAAGCTTTTTGAAGCTGGGAATTACAAAAATGCGTCCCTCTATCACTAATCAAAGCTTTAGGAACTCCAAACCTAGCAAATAACTATCTTAAAAACTTAACCACAACACGCGCATCATTCGTAGGTAATGCTTGAGCTTCGACCTATTTGGACACATAATCTACAGCTACTAAAATGTATTTATTACCTCTAGATTGGGGAAATGGTCCCATAAAATCTAATCCCCAAACATCAAAGACTTTGCATTCCTGAATGTTATTTTGAGGCATTTCGTTCCTTGAAGATATGTTTCTTGATCTTTGACATGCATCACATCATCTTACGTACTCATTAGCATCCTTAAAGACATTAGGCCATTAAAATCCAGACTCGTAAACCTTCTTTGCGGTAATATTAGCACTATGATGCCCACCTATAAGTCCCGAATGACAATGTGCCAGAATTTCAAGGGTTTCGCTTCCAGCCACACATCTTCTCATTATATTATCCGCGCACAGTTTAAATGCATCAGGCTCCTCCCAGAAGTAAGTCTTGACTTACGAAAAAAACCTCTTTCTTTTTTTAAAGGTCCAATTTGGGGGAACAACCTTTCCAACAATATAATTAACAAAATCCGCATACCATGGTTCATCGTTATTAGACTTGGATTTTAGCGCCATTAAATGCTTGTCAGAGAATTCATCAGCAATTTCCCTCTCAGTTAACACCTCCATATGCGGATTCTCTAACCTAGATGAGTGATCTGCGGCCAAGTCTTTTGTTTCCTTATGTTTCTCCAATACTTGACAAGGGATAGTGAAAATCCTTGGGTCTTTTTTTAATGGCGGTTCTTTGAGCAAGACAGCTGAGCACCGTTCCATATTATTTGTCATCGAACAATCTTACTTATCAAGTCTGGATTTATTCGTCAGTAAACTCTTTAGATATTTAGCGTATTTTGGTATTTGCACAGTGGGCTTCGATAAACGGAATATCAATATCGAGTTGTTTCAGATTCTCCAAAAATTTACGTTGCAATGCTTCTTCTTTTTCTTTTCTCACCCGGTTTGGGAAAGGAACAGATGATTGTTGCAGTTTTACCAATGGTTGAGTAGTCCTTTCACGAATACTTGAAGATTTATTTTTTCTCACCATCATCATGCGGTTTTTCCTGCACATCTTGTTCAAATCTGAGAGGTTCATTCTTGTTGATTCCAGTTTCATTAATTTCTTTACTACGGGTGGCTTCAGACGTAATCTTTCCTCCCCTAGTTGTCACTCCATTAACTTCGTTTTTTGGAATCAAAACATTACTCACAACCTTAGACAATTCGTTTACCTTGATTTTTAGTTCACTCAATAAGTTGCTTCGTGTTTTTAACAAAAGCTCGTTGGTGGTTCTAAATTCTTTAATGAATATCTCCATCTCCTCGTGTTCACGTCTACCCTCGTCAATGAATTTAGCCAACATTTCTTCTATAGTTAACCTCCTCATAGGGTAATCGAACGGGCAAGGAGGCTCCCCAAAATCGGTACTGAAAAAAAAGACATAATTCGAAGTAAAACTATTCTAGAAAACTAAACTCGAAAGCTAACTAAAACTGCTGCTGTATCAGACAGTCGATACGTCGTATTCAGTAAACTGGATGCGCCGTATTGATGTTTGATGTCGAATGCGCTGTATTCAAAGAAAATGGATACTCCGTATTCAATAAATAACAACAGACAATAGAAAAACAAAACTAAATTTATACTAAAAAATACCAATAAAAACAAGAAATTAAACAATCGCACTCCCCGACAACGGCGCCAAAAACTTGATGTGTTGTTGTGTAGGTGTTATTTTATGTATCAAGTTTTACTATTTATTTTATGCCGACTATACCTAAAAAAACACTTTAACGGGCAGTGTACCCGGTCAGATGGAGTTTCGTGGTAAGTAGGGTGTCGATCGCTAAGAGTGGAAGTTAACTCTTAATTCTACTGGTATTTTATCTATCTAGTTTTGATACTAATCTAACCTAATTATTCTAATTAAACCTAAACTAACGCAAATGGAGGTTTTCAGCCTAAGAGTCTGGCACAAGTTTAGTTCTAATTATCCTAAGGTAATGGCAAATAACGCACACAAGTGATTAACAAAAGATAGAGAAGAGGTCAGATCTTAAGAAAAACGTATTAGCCAGATTAATCTAATAATA